>JBCAUA010414191.1:0-17955 GCA_038406235.1 Peronia verruculata | reverse complement strand
TGTTTGGGAATCATAAATAAAAACAGCAAATTTACTAACACCTGATGGATTCAGTAGTCCTGTTATTGTGCATGTTAGTAAAAAATACAAGTTTTAATGCACTTTGAAAAATTGCCTCAATGCCCTCACAAATTGCCTCAATGCCCTGCAAATTTTGACCCCCATTGAGGCAATTTTTGCCTGCCCTCCTGAAAAGATAATTCAATGCCTGAGCAGTTCGGGTTTTTAAAATTTGTGGAATTTTTTTTGTGCCACTCTGTTTTACCATTAATTGCTCAGCATGGCAAATGGCAAATGTAATCCATAGAGCATGTATATAAGTATTTAAAAAGAGATCTGAATAATATATTTGAGATGTGACACGATGAAATCAGGCTCTCGTCAAATTTTGACCATATGGGGTTGGTGGTATCACTGTATTGATTATTCATTTCCCTTTCTTTATATCAAAGAATCGTTGTTTTAAGTTAAGTAGAAGTTAGGATATTGGCAATTAAAGACAATGGGGGTGACCTGTGGCAGTAGCTGAATTTATTGAGAAAATGGCCGATCACTTTTATAAATCCCTATAAAGCCTTGTTAGGGCATGCTACTAAATTACAATTTTTATGCTTTTACTCGATCTATTTCAAATTCAGTAAATTGAACCCTGAAATGCATTTTTAGATTGATATAGAAGGGTCTGGTGGAGAAAAAGAAATTGCGTTAAAAATGCATTCACTGTTGAGAAACACATGATTTCTCCAGTCGGCTCAGTTTGACGGGCGCCTGATTTCATTGTGTCACATCTCATTTTGCGCTTACGCACTGTGAATTGGTCTTGAGACATTGAATGGACACTTGCTTCTGTCAGATCAGTGATATAAAGTTCAGATAACCCTCTGGCCGTTTCTAAGGGTTAAAGAAGAGGAAGTCTTTTTCACTTGATTTGTTTGCCAGTTGTTTGCTGCTGTTTCATCCTCTCATTATGTGACATCAATATCAGCCCTGCCCAATTTGAATATCAAATTTCAGCAGTTATGCTAATTCTAACTGTTTGATGACTTTTCCAGGAGAAAATTGTTAACCTGAAAGAGATAGTTGCTAGTTTGGATGCTCAGTTGTCAGAAGTAAGTAAGGAATATGACAATATGTGAGATATGAATGCGTTTGAATATTTTTCTTTGATGAAACAGATTAACTGGCTCTGTTGAATTAATCAGGGAGCCCTTATGAACAATTTTAATGTCCAAATCAATATAAAAATCCTCTGAGACACAGATATCTACAGATCTTTTTCCTGAGCAGAGAATTCTATGTGGACTTGGAATTGTAGCAGACTTTATGAGTGCAGTTGAGAGCAGAGGAGTAATGATAAGGACAGCATTGTCTTTCTTCAAAGCCATTGAACAGTTTAAACCCCATGTGACTCCAGTGAATGTATTACTGCACTCCCTGCTGTTTATTTACCTGTCATCATTTGATTGAAAAAATGATTGAAATCATACATTAAACACAATAAATACTTTGCCGTTTTCAGAAGGGTATAATTACAGCATATGTAGCTGAATCATAGTGTTAAGATGCAGTTCTTACTCTCTATATTCCCCATCTTTTTTTTACTGTTCCCATCTGTGATTATTTTTCATGGGGGGACCATAAGTTTCAACTACTTTTATTGCTCATCTTAGATGTCAGATCAAACACATTCTGTCGCATAGCTCTGATACTACAGCTTATGTGATTGATTGTACACAATTTTCATATTGTTAAATAGGAGATCTGTAGTAGTAGTGCCGCACAGAATGGCTTTACAGAAACAAAGTGTTTAATTTTTTAATTATATTTCATTCCATAACAGAAAGATGAAAACTTTCAAGAACTGCAAGCTTGTCTGAAAGAATTTTCCAAAAACAATGAGGTAAGACTCAAAGCCATGTCCAATAATTTTGTCTCCCAAATAATATATATTTTGTTTTAAGAAAAGTGTTTTCTATGTTCATTTGCTGTTATTTATTGTAATTGTGTGTTTTTAGTTTCACACTTCTGTTAGCCAGAAATTTACCCCTATGGGTTCATTAAAAAAAAAAATAATAAAATATGAGCTATGAAATATTGATTATAATGTATGTTTTCAGCACTATTGATTTACTTTTTTTTTTTTTTTCTTTTTAGAGATTTTTTCTTTTTCTTTTTTGATACAAGAATGAAATCTTGGTACATGTTCACTGATTCTTTTGATAACCTTGTTATGTTCTTGCAGGATTTGAAAAATCAGAATCATGAGCTTCAAGGGCAGTTAATCAATACCCAGCATGAACTTTTAAGGTATGATGTTGAATTTAGTATCATTGCCATTTCTGTATACTTCTGCTTTACTCTCCAATTCTTCATAAATGTTTTTTTGTTCTGCATGTAAATAATGTTATAAATCTTTGACAGCTTTTCAGGCTGGTACCACTGGAAAACAAAGTTTGTTTAGTCTGGTGATAAACATCATTTGTGAGATCATCACATGGAACATTGTGCAATATATGTAGATGGAAACATTTCTTGCAGTCTTTGAAATGATATTTGGCTCTTCAATTTCACTTGGAATTTGAGTATTTATATTATTGCTTGAACTTGTGATTACATGTGGTATGTTGCCCATGAACTATGTCTGCTTCAGTTGGCTAGTGTTTTTTTGTTTCTTTGAGGGGAAACTGAATTCAGAGGTAATGATGATGGTGGGATGATGTAGCTAAAGGTGAGCTTGTTTGTTTCAGTCTGAAACTGGCTCAAGATAATGGAAGCAATAGGCAGATGTCCTCACTGAAAGAACTGACAGAGATTGAAGATGATTCAGAACAGTGTGATTCAAGCAATCACCCTATATGGCCGTCTTCTATCGGATATGAACTGAAGGATTTGGTAAACCATTCTTCTGTAGTTCACTTATGTTGTTTTCCATCTCCTATCCAGTAATACCATGAGAAACCATCTGCCATGGATTCAGTGGTGTATATATCAATGAACATGCTCTAGTGCTAACAGCAGTAAAATAGCTAAAATTATAGCGAACACACATAATTGTAGAACAGCTGAAAAAAAGTGAGGAACCCTTGGAGCAAACAACATAAAATTAATCTTACAGTAAAAGAAGCGGTGAAAATATTTGCAAAAGCTTGAGCAGTGAAACAGATAATCTAGACCAGCTGTTCCCAACTGGTTTGAGGTGTGTCTGGAGCATTGCTATTTTTTTGTTTCTTCTAATAGATAAAATGTGAAATTACCCCTTTCATCCTATTCAGCTAAGAGACAGTCCTGCTCTCCCTTGGCCTCTCAGTGAGAAGGAATTCAAAGAGAGCATCGTTGCCACTCCTGACCTTGTTAGTCAAGTTGGGAATGCCAGTGATTCACATGTATGTAATCATGCTGATTTTTGTAGTCTGATCGCATCCCGTTGTGATATCTGCTGATTTGCCAATTAATATTTTGTTTTTCCGTATTTGAGCTCATTCTTTTATTACAAGTATACAGATGTTCAGATGCATCAAAATCAGTCCGGTTTAGATGTTCCATCAATTTTGTTGAGTAGATCCATCATGACAAGTAAAGATTGTATACAAGGTTTTTCACAATATCTGATGTTTATTACTTTCATCGACTTGTATTTATATATGCAGCCATTATTTTGAAAGGCCATATACCCAAACATATTGTCATCCCACTGTTTACTTAATGTTGTCATACTTTTGTCGAGTTCCATTTGATGAATTTGTAAAACATGCATATTATACTGTTACATTCATATTTATTTCTTGTAAAATAATATCTGTTACTTTTCACAAAATATATCAGAGATTATAAGAAGCTGTGGTTAGATGTATATATCTGATAGTTAAACATAGAATCTCATCTGGATTTGTTACGGTTTCATGATCTTTAAACAGGCTGAGAGCTGTGGGATCTGTGAACAAGACAGTGAGTGTGGAGGGCAGGGGACCAATGCTTCATTGAGGAAAAACCAGTGCCTTTGTGACTATCACTATGATCTTCCCATTGAAAAGTAAGTTTGTCTTTCTCTGGCATGTGTGCTGTGTGACCCATGATGGAAAGAGACCTATAAAGAAAAAAAAAACAACACATATACAGTGATACAGACACACAACCATTATTGTCTTTTGCCCTTTCACTGCCTGCTTTGATCCTTTTGCATCCATTGCTTCATTCTGTATTGACACATAGTGAACCTTTCTTAGTGTTTGAAGTAGCACCTGTTGTTTTGCTGCTGTCATTTTGTTAGCTGAATTAAAATGTGTAATCTGATCTGGAAATTCTAGAAAAAATCTTAATTGTCTTAGACCTTGCAATACCCTCAACAGAAATGTTGTGGTTGATCTATTTTAATTTGATCTTAAGTCTCCCAAAACTGATACTCAAGCGTGTGTTTAGATGAGTATGAGGATGGAATTCTTATTTTGAATCAAAATTTTTGATCAGCATTATTTGTCATCTGCGTCTTGCCTCCCAAATGGCATTGGTGATCTTGATTTAATGCAATTCCTGCTATCTTTTAATTTCTATCATTAAATTACTTCAATCAGTTCCCACCCTGGCAGTTTGCTTATAGTTTTTGCTCGTCATTGAAACTGATGAAGTGCAACATGATGTTAGAAAAACATAACCTCTATGACAATACCACAGTCATGAATGCCATCTTTTGCTTTGAAAATGTATTTTGTCGTAGTGAGACCAGAGTTCACAAGTGCATAACTTACTGCTTCATTGTGGTTTTCAGTGTGTACCAACATAACAAAGATAAGGTTCCTTCTTCACTACAGCTATGATTGTCCGTGTGCACCTTTGGACCTCAACACAAGTAGACAAGCTTCACCACCGTTATCCTTTACCTTCACCTATCCCTTGATTGTTGCTAATGCTATAGGGTAGAACTAACCTCCTTCAACCCACCCTGTCCTCCACTGCTCTATGACTTTCAACAAATCTCGTTCCTGACCATCTCAGACGTGGGCTTTCATCTTTTCCTTTGCTGGCAACACCAGAAAATCTTGCTGATCTAAATTCACAGCAGCAAACGTTTAAATATCTCCTGTTACATGTCAGAAACAGCCTGTGTTACATAAATGATCAAGTTTGTAATTTCTCTCTTGTCTACAGTTGTTACTTATGCTTTGCTATTGATTAGGTCATGACTACAACTTAGGCTAAACGTGGAATTTGTAAGATGAAATCTAAATTGTAATCATCTGTTGTCAAGTAACAAGGAAACAAGTGTTGTTGATCAGATGTTTACTTCTCATTTCCTCTTGCTTTCCACAGGCTGCGTCTGTTAGTGTCACTGTTGAGAACCTTTAGAGGTAGGTCTGATGTGAATATGCATTGCAGTCTTATTTTACAAAGAATCCCAAGTGAGAAAATGAAAATGAATGAAAAGCAAACTGATGCCAAGATCTTGTTTGATTTGGTGTTTAAACAATTAGCATTTTGTATCCTGTGAGTTCTGGATTTTGTAATTGTTTGTACTTTTATATTTTTTGTGAAGTCAGGACTTTGCATATTACATGGTAGTAAAGGCAAAAAAGACATGAACCTTTTTCATAGAATGGTCTATATAGTATAAATAATAGTAAATGTAATAAAAACCATATGTCACACTTTCACAAATATCTGTAGGATGTGCAAAGACCATCATCATTTTGCAGGATCAAAGCTTCCATTTTAAACAAGATCCTTAATGACCCTGGCTGGAATAGTGAACACTGATGGTGAATGAAATAGCTTTTCATGTTTTAATTTATGTCACATGTGAATTTCTGACTTCACTCTGGTCACATCAAGTGCTTGTCTTTAAGATGGTGCATTTTTGTTGTAGTGGGCTTGCCTTGTTTCTCTGCAGAGGAAAATCAAAAGCTGAAACTGGTTATCAAACAAGGCTTCAGCGACAGCCAACTACATCAACAGAAACCCAATGAGATGGATGGGAAATGTGTAGCAATTAGTGAAGCTGCCTCTTTAGAGGAGGAAATTAACTTGCTGAAGCAGTGTTTATCAGAGTCAGAGGGCAGTGTCAACAGGTTGCAGAAATACAATGAAAAACTGATATTGGAAGTCACAAAACTGAAGAGGTACTTTTAATTTTTCCCTTTATTTTTGTTAAAGAAATTGCATGAGTCTCAACATATGAAAGCTGGTTTTTTTAGGTGGCCATTTGTTTTGAATTTTCAGCAAAAATTTTCTGTTCGGTTTATTTCATCCATTGCCAGTTACAGAATATTGGATCATGCATGTCATACTTTGTCTATCACAGAGTACAAAATTATTTTCTCATTGTTTTTATTTTTTTTATCCATTTTATTTTTTTCTGCATTTCCGTCATAAAATTACTTCCTCTTCATCCTTTTAGATGCTGCTCAATAATTTTAGTATTTTGTTATTGGATGCTATGTGTTTCCATACTAATCTTTTTCTCACTTCATCATGTTTTTCTCTGCACCTGTTTTCATTCTGTTACAATAAAATTCTCTGTTAGTTCAAAAGTCATGTGCTTTTGATATTTTGACACTTTGGAACCACTAGAGAGTAACACGCTTGACAATGTCAATATGTGAAAGAGAGAGAGAGAGACATGGAGAGAAAGGGGGAATGAGAAAAAAGAGAGAGAGAAAATAAGAGTCTAAGGGCTAGTCCTTCAATGTCACTTAACCATTGTCTTCAGATTTCTCTTCTAAAATGAAAGCACAGTCCAAAACAGTTGGGTATGTCAATCTTCATGCTCTCACTTTACATTTACTTGGACTGGACTTCATTACCTACATCATCCTTTGTTTTTTTCTTTTCTAGATCTATATATTTTGTCACACTGATGTCCTTTCTAATTCACCACTAAACTTTTGTGATACAAAGTAATACTTTTTTGTCATTCAATTTGTTAAAATGATTTCAGAGAATGAGTGATAAAATAGTCCCTCCCCTAGTGTTTGGTTTCCTAGTAACATGACTTATTCTTTTCTTTTTTGTTTGTTTGTTTGTTTTTGTTTTTCTGTTCTCATTAAGGGACAAACCCAATTTCCCATTGTAGGTTTGAAATGAGGCATACGCTCTCAGCTCTCATTATCAAAACCTTAAAAGGATCTGATAGCCCAAATTGATTGTGTTGTATAATGTTGTTTGCCATAATCTCTCCAGTGATATCAAATGTAGGACTGATTAGAAATAAAGTCTGGCTGGATATGAGGGTAATCTGCTCTATTGAAGCATTTCTAGTCTCACAAATTTTTTACTGTAAATGACTATAGAAGCAAAAAATCTCTCTCCTTCCACATCTTTACCTGAAACTGAACTGACCAAATAAGGCTCAAAGTTTTGGTGCGGTCTGATCCAGAATGTATAAATGAATTAATTGTAGCTGCAGTAAATGAAGATCTTATTTCTCCATTATGTTTTCCTTGAAGAGGAAATTGTCAACCACCCAAGAATTATAAGCTTCAGGAGAGCATTTGGCTTACCAACCTGAAAACATAATATGAGCACAGGGGACCATGTGGACATGTAAATAATCTGATCAAAGGCTCATATTTCCTCTGCTTCACGACAAACCTTTAGGAGCCGATGATATGATAACCTAGAGCTCTCAGACAATAATGTTGCCCGTGCTGATATGCCACTAGCCCACTGATAATTACTCAAGCTTCTTGTCCATCAGGACCCATACCATTGATAAAGTGATTAGATCTGGCCTAGTTGTTTACTGTAACAGTTTGTTCATTCTTTTGATGCCGTCTGACATTAGGGTAAATTTCAGTTTGGTGATACCTAAAGTAATGGATGGAGCACAGGAGAGAAAAATGAAAAGAGTATGAGACCAATGTTCTGATGTTCATTGATGTTAAATAAACCTTCATGCCTCATCATATGCACCAGCTGCACAGTGCAGGCTGTAATGGGATACAATATTAAATAGCACCTACAGATGAAGTTTTACAGCATTTTGGAATGTATTTGATACGACAGATGGTATCTCGTACACTCTCTATTAATGAGCGCCGCATTGAAATGATGTAGGTCCGACAGCGTGTGCCTGATACCTTGACGTTGCGGACTAGGCTATAATTTAGCGTGTAGTCTTTTTCATCCAGCTTTGACAGGCCTGCATCCAGTCTTTGGAACAACAGCTCATGTTACACTTCCTGCAAGTGATTAAGCACTTATTTCGGTACTGGTGTGGCTTCCATGTATCGGCTTTCATTTAAGTGATAACTACACGTATTCTTGACCCTCTGTGTGAGCCGGTCAATTTTACTGAGGTGTGCCTGCATTCTATACCAGAAAAGGTGTGTTATGACATGAAACGTTATGCAAAACGGTGGACATGATACAGCTCAGTGACACCAAAGTAGTCTCCAAGTGGGACTGATCATTTTCATGCGATGGATGATAGTTTAAGGTAAAATTCATTCAACATCGTTCATTATCATCGACGTCCACTTAATGCTGTGTCTGCACAGTTTAGAAATTGGGACAGGCACCTGTGACGCGCTGCATTTTAACTTGAGCAACTGTGTACCGCCTAACAGGAATTGACCACTGTTGAGTTGTTATTCAATGAACAAGTTAGTCTCCAAACGTCTTTCAATGCATGGGGGCGAATAGTGTGTAATTTTCATGCACAATCATCAGTATGCACATAGGCTAGCAAAACGGAACTTTCTTTCTCACAAACCTTTTTTTTCTCCGAGGAACATCATTGTTAGTGTACACTACCATTAACTATAAAAGACCGGTGAGCCGAATTTCCAGATGATCAAATATTTCCTTAAAGATCATGATGACAGCATAATTGATGACAACGAAATTGCATACAGATCATCGAAATGAAAACGGTCATTTATGCTGAACGTAGTTTTTTTTTTTTCTTTCTGGCCTCTCGATTTGAAAGACATGATATTAAACATCAGCCTGTGAACTAATAAAGAAGGTCATTCCATTGTAATTTTCACTTCATCAGAGGAAAGCAATCAAATCATCAGAGTCTTAGAAGCAAGCAAACAAGTAAAATCAGCTATTCATCAGCGATACTGGTTAGTTTCAGACTGACACAGTATTTAAGTTAATCTAGTTTTGTTTGTGCATAGGAATAGGCATTATAGGGGTCATCGTTATATTTGTGAGCCAAGGTTTACTTTCTATGTGGTCATTGCAATATTATAGAACCTGAGCGACAGTTTTCGTTTGGATTATTAGGAGTACATAATGCCGAATGGCTTTCAAGCAATTAAGAAATGCTGCATTTAATGATCAAAATTAGTTTCCCTCTCAAAGAGAGAGAGAAAGAGAGAATTCGATATGTGGCAACGGAATGGGGAGAGGAGATTATAATAGTCGTGGTAGGGAAACCATTCAAATTTCCCGCAGTTGCCTTTTTTTTTTTTTTTTGACTATTGGAAACTTTGATGCTTGTAGTGATTTTTTTTTTTTCCGCACCTCGTAGTGTGAGAAATTCGCCAAATGATAATTATTTTAACAAAAAGTTGCATGCTTATGTGGTCCATAAATTTAACAAACTTAAAATTCTGCATAATCGGTGCTCTGTATGTATTCTCCTCCTTCTTTCTCTTTTGTTTTGTTTTGTTTTGTTTTGTTTTCCTACTGAGAGGTGTACTTGGTAATTGACAATATGCATTGCATGATTAGTGTGCCGTTCTCATCCATACAGCCTGCCATCGTTCTGTGTAATTATAAATTTTACTATCACCCATCATGTCTGTCGTTCTTAGGAGAGATCATTCTCACTCACTGACTCACTGACTCACTGACTCACTCACTCACTCACTCTCTCACTCACTCACTCACTCACTCACTCACTCACTCACTCACTCACTCACACACACACACACTCGCTCATTCACTCACACACCCACCAGTCCTGCCGCCCATCCGGTCGCTTCGCTTAAGTCGCTTACTGGTCCGGTGGCTCGCTTATCCATTCACTCAATCACTCTGCTCTGGAAATTATAAGTTGCTTGATCGCTACTCGAATATTGCTTATTTTTTTTAAGTACAGTAGATTTTATTGAGCTTAATTCACCAAGGCTATCCTTTGTGGTCGTGTACGTAATTGATGAATTCTATTATCCAAAATTACTGTTGGATTAATTAGGGGAAAAGCCCTACACGTACTGATTTAGCTCGTACATCATTATAGGTCTGTGAAGCA
Source organism: Peronia verruculata (assembly GCA_038406235.1). Classification (NCBI taxonomy): domain Eukaryota; kingdom Metazoa; phylum Mollusca; class Gastropoda; order Systellommatophora; family Onchidiidae; genus Peronia; species Peronia verruculata. The sequence goes on along the minus strand of JBCAUA010414191.1, from coordinate 7,757 downwards.
GTGCCAAAAAAGATTTTGATATTTTCTCTCCCAATAGTTAAACACAGCTTCCTGTTTAAGCAGTTTATAAGAACGAGATTATATTGAAAAAAAAGTAAAAAAGAAGGTACGTCATTGCAGAGGAAAACGATGTCAGAAGATAGATAGCTTTATCTATCCTCAAAAGAAATTTCCTTTCGCAGTTGACTAGAGACATAGTATGCATTCAGCTAAAATGAAACATACAATCCTACTCAAATGCGTAAAGACTTGGATTGCATGAAGGACAGCAGAACAAGACACACCCAACAAAGGCTGATGAAACTTGATAAATTTATCGTTGATGGCAGAAATGAATTTCTGTAAGCTCTCAGTTATATGTTATAACAAACGCTTACTTTTTGAAAATTATGTCAAACAGTAATGGTGATTAATTGTATCGTTTGTTACCTCCACAATATTGTCACCCATAGCAGACTTACAGAAGCAGTTTGCTCAGTTTTAGAGATGTGGGATGAGCGGCCTACCAGCCGATGATGCAGGAGTAAATCCGTGTAGCTACCACACCCAAAGCACGTTTGAGTCACGAAGTCTAGCAACGCGTTCGATGGACACTCACACACTCTCGAGATTTCTGGGAGATCGATCCTATTAACTCTTCTTGACCACACTGCTTCTTCATCGCTGTCTTCCATAATGATTTTTTTTTCCTATAATGATTTTTTTTTCCTCCCGAGCATCTCCCTCCAGGGAGGTCTTATCTTAGGCTCTGTTTTGGCACCAGAATTTAGTTGAAATAACCAGGTTTCATTATGATCCCTGTGCTTCTGTTCAGCAGTATTTAAAACGGGGCAACGAAGGGACTTTTAGTTATTATTTCTTCAGCACGTTCATAGAGTAAGGAATTCCTTTTCTCTTGGGCCTTCTCAGCTTAGTCACGAACATTGCGTTCAGGCAGATTTGTGAAGTTCAGTTGTTTGCTGTAACAAAGAGATGGACATGTAGATGTAATCATATAGCAGATGATATATAATCAGATGACGGATTCCAGAGATGATTAATTCAGAAACCTCATTGCGGGTGTTACTACAGTGTGAAACGAATAATTAAACCTGTTTTGAAGGCTTGTTTTGTATCTTGTTTGGCAGTGCCACCATTATATTCGTAGAGAGAGCTTCTCAACAGCTTTTCATTCGTATTAAAATGATTGGTACGTATTCCTCTTTCGCTTGAAGCCTCACTCAATCTCAGGTTGTGAGCATGTGATGGGAACTTGTCATTCACACTATTCAGGGAGAGCACACGGATTGTTCAACAGACAGTAAGTGTCCTTTTCATCAAGACCTGTAAATGATCATGTTGTAACAACGGCACACCAGCATGGCTGCTCTCAATACGATAGCGATCATAAAAATATCAGTCAAGTGCCTGTAGTTGGGCTGATAAAAGATACTGATAACGCCAGGCGCATCATTTTTCTGTGCGTAGAAACACCATTTCGCTCATCTTTACTGACAGTGTGACAGGTCTGCTATCTGTGTTATCATTATTATAATTATTATGTTGTTGCATCTGCAGTGAATAGTTATACAAAGCAGCTCATTTTTTTTTCTTTGCTGAAACATGCATCTTGTATTGAAAAGCCCTAATTACGATCCTCACTCACTGACATCAGTTTCATTACCTCACAAGAAAGCTTCCCATACCCTTGCTCTAAAGCAACAAGGACTTCACATAGGAAATCTAATACAATCTTTTGCCACAGAAGGATTAATCCTTAGAATAAACTGATGTCTGGAAACATACACATGAAAATGTCCACAAAAAAAAACTGTCCATCGCTGCTTTAAAGAAAGAAGAGAGAGAACGGAAGGAGGGGGGGGGGGCGGGGGGAGGAGAGAGAGAGAAACTGTCCAGTAATAATGCTGACTATGCAGTTGAGAAGTTAAGTTAAAGATGAAAAGAATTCCATATTGCCAGTAATCCGTTCCCTGTGTCACTCCACTCCCCTTTAGATTTAAGGTCCTATACAACTTTATTTAAATTTATTTTTGTCGGCTTTAGAGTCCTAGATGTAATGATCCTTATTGTCTTTTAGCCGAGCGTCAAGTGTATAGGGCGTATCATTTGGTTGCGGTGACTTAATTGTTTGCTCGGCTCAGGAAGATCCGAAAGCTTGTAATAACTGTCAGTTCCGCTTAGACATCTGCTTCTAAGCCCGACGAAAGACGTCAAACAAACGGATGAGTCCTTAGGCTTATAATATTGGTTCATGTGTACAGTGGCATATGATTAAAAAAAAAAAAAAACTTGCCCTGATAACCAAAAAAAAAATAATAATAAAAATTAATACGCTTTATGATATTTTGAAATTCTTGTAAAGGCAGCTTCTGTATTAGTACTAACACTGCAATTTCCACTCCTAGCAGAAGTAGCCAATGGACCAGTTCTTGGTGTGTTATACTTCTTTCAGTAGTTACAGTTCACAGCATGTGTGTTTACACAACATCTTGTTCTGATCTCACTGCGTGAAGAAGGCGCGGCCTGAATTAATTTTCAATCTCATTACCATCTGACATAGAACCTGCCTTACAAAAGCCTCTTGGCAGTGTTGGTCCTTGTCAGCGCTATTGTGTAGTTCCTAGATTGTAATTACTTTCATATTATCCACATCGGTGTAATTAGGGTGATCTAAGACGTAAGGAAATGTGACGGGTAATAGCTGGATGTAGGGTGATATCTTGACGTCTGAATGGTTCTTAAACTCGTCTCTGTTGTCTCTACCAAACTGATCTGCTAGCAATAGAAATGTCGGAGGTGTCCCTAATCTTTTGTGTCCGCACTTGATTTGCTTCTATAATGTCTTTAAGATGGTACATTTAAGTAAGACATTAAATAAGACATGATAACTACAAGAAGAAACAGAGATCTGATAATGATTTTAAAAGAGACACTGAAGAGCTATCATTGTGAAGTGGTATATTAATCTAAACAATTGTTTTCTAATTGCTTTTGATGGTAGATGCAAGCGCAAGGGATGGAAGCAAGATAATTCATAATATGCTTATATTTGTTACTCAACATTTCAGTTGTTGTTTTTTTTTTTAACGAGAAAAATACAGTTCGTTTAAATCCTTCGTGATACATTTCTCCCTAAATAATAATCGCAGAGAACGCTGTAGAATTTCATATTATGACTCAAAACATACGTGAAAGTATTTTGATTATACATTGCGACTGTAGGTTTTGTAAAATTGATAAGGAAAATGGTCAGTTCACTGTCTGCTGATCCTGATTGTCTCTTCGAGAATTTAATCACCATTTTTGGCGAGAGTGTAGCTCTAGGCCATTCACTCTGATACACCCCGCTGTCAGACTGAAATTCTTTCATGCGACACTTCTAGTGCTCCCACTTTGCAACATCACTGAGCTCAAGTCAACCATTATATCTAGCCTTCCAATCTGGATTTTTATTGTGGATATAAAACTTTACAATTGTTTGCTATGTTGAGTTGCATTGAGAATGTCACTGTCATAATCATTTTCGATCCATGGTTTTAATCCAGATATCCAGCATAACATAATTTCGCTGCCACCGTGTTAGGTGGAAGCAAACTTTCACCTCTATTTTAAGAAATGACCACGTTATATGGCGAACATTTCTGTTCTCTTATGTACGATTAAATTTGTTCACTCTTGCAACTCGTGCGACTGCTGCGTTTTCCAGAATACTGCTTTATTGTTCTTTTATTAGAAAAACCTCACAAGAGATGGGCCAGACACGAAATATGCTATAATGTGTTCTTTTTGGTGCATTGGCATAAGAGCAGGCTCAGGAGCATCGGTAACTCACTCATGGCAGCGAGTCACAATTGCATACCATCCCTTGTGCTGTCCGGTTCCTTTTATAAAGTGTCCTCTGTGTGCACTGGGCTCGTGATCGAGCGGCACAGACTCCAGCCTGGTAAGCCATGATTTTGGGAGCCCCTTCTCTATCGATCTGCCATGAGAAAAAAAGAAAGATGCTGAAATTGCCATTTTTCTTCTTTAGTCAGCGTTAAGGCTTCGTGCCGATCTCCGGGCTTTGCTGCATTTTGACTTTTTTAAAATGTTGTTTCTGTCGTTCTTTTATTATATAGGCCTACTTTTTCTTTTAGCGTTTCTCTCTAGGCATGGCTTTAGCTTATCCACTTCTCCTATTTCTTTAATAGTGCTGGTGATCACCGTGTTTCCACAGTAGCATATCAAAATATAAAATCGATTTTTAGTTTTTGTTTGTTTGTTGTTGTTTTTATTTTCAACGTCATTATCGAAAACAGTCCCAGCTAGATTTCTCTTGTTCCACCAGACATGTGCAATTCTTCTGCAGCGGCGATTGTTCCTATGAAGTTATTTTGAGTAACGGTTTCATCCAACGATAAGTCATTGTATGTCACTTTATTATCACCCTGCAATTTGCTGCCTGAGCGTTCAGTTGTTAACAATTGACCCTCTCTAGCCATATGATTGTCAGCCGTAGTGCCTGTCCTCACGTACGCCGCGCAATCAGATTCTGTTTTTTTTAAGTACCTTCGTGCAGTTGGCGGTCGATAATCTACCGGCTCTCACGCTACCCCTCAATTAATTTGTTTCCCTCTTATCATCTATACTTAACCCCGACTGCTATATTTTGCTTCCTATTTTATGCCGAGGGTGACTTATTTCCATTAAGCACGGCCAACATATCATGATCTTTCTTTTGACATTCACTTAGTATCATTATTTCAGTGTCATCCCATGCATCTTTTATCATTACATCTCAGAGATCATCGTTTTCTCTGTGTGTCAGTTAGTTTCAGTATCATCACTGCTCTCTTGACCCACATCCATGTCACGCGTCTCTCATCTTTCTCTTTTCTATTTTTATTTTTAGCGGCACAGCAAAAGCCGGTAATTTAACGTGACAGTAAACAGCCTTTTTCGTTTAATCTAGCCTCTTGTTTCATAGTCTCTTTACGTAAGCTTAATAGTAAGGCATGGGCCAGGATGAATCCAGGATTATGACTTTGGGGAGTCTGAAATGTATCAGACTGTTCAAGTTAATGTCTGGAACGATTTCTGTTCTCTCTGCTATTGATTGCGTATTTCATTTCCCATCTGTGCCGACGCTGTCCTCGCTCTATTGATTCTTATCACATCGATTGCTGTGTGGTCGAGTTCTCCATCTGGCTTAAGCTGCCTGTTTGTTGTTGTGCTGCTGTGGAGTATCCTTTCCATAATGCCGGGTGTAGCTGGAACGCCGTTATCTCTTAGGTTACCGATATGATGGATGAACAGCTGAAATGAATCAGCAACATGTGGACGCTCAGCTTATGTGGTGGTATCATGTCAGGTCTCTGTACTCATCTTCTCGTAGCACCTTTAGAGTTATATCAGCGCGTTGATCATTCTTATATTATCACTGTACGTCAGTCTCAATCATAAGGCAGTACGGAAGGATAGACTTTATATCAAAGCCCGCCTTTTTTTTCCCATTGAAAAAGCTGACAGGGAAGACATAGGAAATACAGGCTATAATGAGTGCATTTATTCAACTCGAATGTTAGACGGAGACACGTGTGATCTGTTTTGTGTTGGAACCATACGTTTCAGATGAAGTGAATTCAAACCTGTGACATAATCCCAGTCATATGGCCCAAGAGGGCTGTTGTATGTTCCTGTTTGTTGTCGCACATTAGAACATTGTGGGTCCCACACCACACCTAAAACATTTAAACTGTATTTTTCAACGATGATCCAGTCTGTATGCTAAGAGAAATTCGTTGAGAATAACGGTAAAGTTTCAAAGTAGTTCGTTAGTACACCATTTACGTGAAACCCATGCCATTGAAGTGTCTGTCAGTTCGTAGTGTCAACCTTATTGTAGCATAAGACTGCTAGCTTACCGCTCATCTGAATGCTGTTTATCTTTCTGTGTAGATCTCTGTTGAATTTTTCATTCAGCAAGTTTTTCTTGTCGGTTCACTAGCCTATCGCTCAAGATTTCCAGATGGTAGAAAAGCAAATTGAGATCTCAAATTAGAAATGCATGAGTGAGAATCCGCAAGATTAAGATACTGATGGCTTCACTTCAAAAGTGAAAAAGGGACCCTGCTATACACTAGCTGAGAAAGGGATAGATCCGCTGTCCCTCGCATGGAATCGAAACGGAATTGTGGAATCTCGGTGTGCAGTAATACAAAGAAATCGGTAAAAATATTTTTATAGCCTGTCGCTTCCCGTGATTGGGTTGATTATGACACAACGTAGCGCATAACTTGGGCAGTCGTACCCAGAACACAGTGCAAACCATGGGAGAAGCACCCGCCTGCCGGTCTGGGCGACCCGCACAGTATTAACCTACAAACTATTGATTTTGTCCCAAATAGGCTATCGCCCTTCATCATACCAGTTCATTCTGTGTATATCTTTATATCTACAAGAACGTCACAACTGTTGTTTTGCATGAATGAATTTCTATCATTGAGATAGGTACTGCTCTTTTCACAGCTGACCTGCTTAGTTATCCATTGATCCAACTTTTAAGTTTCTAAATTGTACAAGTCATGACCTGGCAATAATTATGTTGGTGAATCAAATATTTTAATTCATCTCACAATCTGAACAGAACAGAAGGCCGGTTGTTTCACTGAGCATTCTGTAGACAGTTGGATTCAAAATCTGACAAAAATTCCAAATTCACAAATCCAATTTAGAATGTATCTTTCTTTTTGTGAACTCACGCCCGTGTATCCTAATCTTGACTATAAAGTCAGCTACGCTAGTCCTGCATGCTCCTGGCAGTTTCCAAATTTATGCACACATCAAATTTTCCCTGATCATTGGTTGCTATCATTCAAAAATTGTCATTTGGTTTACACATTGGGATTTCAATCTCCTCTGGTAGTTTACAATCATCATAATATTAATCAGTCCATGGCCAAAATAAGCTTTCTTTTTAATGTCACTTCGACCAGTTTCATTTAATATTCTAGAACTGAAATTGTTTGATGAGCTGTGTGACAGTAGTATGTTAGAGCCTCTGAAACTGTGTTCATCCAGCACTCATGAGAGTGACATGGGGTCCATTGGTGTAGCTGAAAAATTCTCTTGCACTCTGTCAAATTAGCACTTGAAGAGGGATTCCTGTATAGTCACCCACCCTTCTTCTCTCCACTTGATAAGCTGTTCTCTGAAGTTTTTATGTCATAGAATCATCATGAGGAAATCTCGCCAGCCCTGCTTTTGTTGTTGTTGTTTTTGTTGTAATTGTTGTTAATCTTGTTTTCATAAAATGAAACATATTTCAAATTATCATTGATAAGAATTTCCAACTAAGAGGCATATTCTGGTTGCTGCAAAATATCTTGATAGCTATTCATAATAATTCCAACTCAATTGCTGACGTTTATCATTGTTAGTGAAACAATAGTCTCACAAATTGCCCACCCTGAGTGTTCCATTCTACAATTTGCTCTTCTTTGTTTCTTGAAACAGGAGTATATTATTTGCCTATACATGTATCTTGCCATTCTGTCACAGGTCAAACGTGGAACTTGCAGAACAGTTGCACAAGTCTGAAAGTAAGTCAGAATAAGTAGACAGTGAGCTCTTCCTTGCTTATTCTTTCCCTAAATTCATGCTTTATTCTGCATTTTATACTTTTTCTCGTATTGGGGGGGAGGGGGGGGAGGGGGGGGGGGGGGGGGGGGGGGGAGGGGGGGGGGAGGGGGGGGGGGGGGGGGGGGGGGAGGGAGTTG
>JBCAUA010413970.1:0-17955 GCA_038406235.1 Peronia verruculata | reverse complement strand
GTCTAGCCTTCTCGGAAAAGGGCGAATATATTTCGGAGGTCCCGTGTGTACGTTACGCACGTTAAAGAACCCTTGGCTTTTCAAAATCGATGGAAGAGTAGGTTGAGTGCCCCTGTCCGGGCAAAATTTCTAAATTCCAAATTTCTACCCACAAAATTTCTCAACAAAACTTGACACCTTCTAAAACCCGAGATAATCGTACTTTCTTACGATTGAAAGGCTTAAGAAAGAAAAAAAAATCGTCTGCAAGAACGTTTTCTGATGAGACATATAAAACATGACCCCCGTATTATTATTATTATTGTTTTCTTATATGTGTAATTGCAGACATTGGACCCTATGGGATGCTGCACTCAATGGCTAATCTAGGCCCATAATCTACAGCACGTCGTATGTTTCTGCTGTTTCGTTCTTTATTACAGATTATTGTTTATTTCTATATCAGTCATGCAATGTTCATCCTGAACCGAAGTCAAGCCTGCAGTGGACGCGTGTGAAAATAAAATGCAGAAAATGGTAAGATAAGTTGAAAACAAAATATTACAATACTGGTATTTTCTTATCAAGTAATGAAGACTCAAAGTTGATTTAATGAAGCAGGGTCAAAGATCGGGAGAAGATTAGAAGGCAAAAGGAACAGCTACACAAACAACCGAAAAGCTCGTCGGAATCCGAGAAGATGGGGCTGCAGGGGAAGACAGCGCATAAACAAAAGCACAGTGTGAAAGAATTAAGAAGTAAAAGGCACGCCTCAACAACTTGTTCCAATATGCAAGAAGCCTCTTTGAAAATCAACGATCTGCCGAGCTCAGGGCAAGTCAAGACAAAGTAGAAGAGGACTTGAAAAAGATGTATTCAGACACAGTAAGAAAAGATGCCCGGGGCTTGATTAGCCGATTGTTATGGCTTTTCCAGCTGGGTAGAGATCTCAGCGAAGACGACCGAATCTACACGAAGTTGGAAATAATAATATATAGTGAGTAAGAATAGAAACAAATCAGCCTCACATCCAATCCGTATAGCGTACCTGATTTACAGAGGTGTTTCTGATATTGCATAACTGGTCGCGCACTGAGTCAAAGGAAGAAGAAGAATCAGTGGGCTAAGGATGAGTGTGTCTATATTATCATACTGTAGAGGACATAGGTCAGTTCTGCCCAATCTCTCTGCTGAATGTAGAAGGCAAAATATTCTTGGTAACATCAACAACGAACCGTCTGACTTCATACACAATGGAGAACGGTTTCATAGACACCTTAGTCCAGAAAGGAGGGGTCTCAGGGTGCCCAGAACATGCGAGAATGATCTGTGAGCCATCAAAGACCTTGCAAATGCATGTAACTCACTTGCTATTATTGCTAACACTGAGGATGTAAGCCTATCATGTCCAGAGCGCACTCCACAAGACTGTCTCCTTTAGGAATGCTTTGAGTCTTTCAGGATGAAATTGCAACGAGAAAGTACACCACAAATTGAATTCCGAATGTCTACACCAACATCCTTTGCAACAGCCCAGTACACGGAGAACCGGGAGGAGTCGGCGACTGGGGCAGAGGAGGCGGTATAACAGAACTGCGAGCCGGACACCCCAGTGCTTAGCTCGCATGTTTTGAGGACGTACGAGACATTGTTGTCGAGCTAACTGTTTTCCATTTGAGAAAAACATGGAGAAACATCACGAGTACGAGATGACTAAGCACCAAGATCTCCAGACGGACTTCCGAAGAGCCGAATCGGAATGAAGGCAAACGAAATCACACAAGAAGTGGGAGCAAGGGGCTACGTTTTTCAACAGTACATGTATTATTCTCTACTGACGAAGCTCACTTTAAGTGGCCGGAGTATCCTGTTGGATGTGGTGCAAACGGACTTGATGCCGAACGGTAGATTGAAATACATTTAGAATAAGTCCATGCCATTAAAAAAAAAAAAAAAAGCTACCTTTTTCAGAATGGCCAGAGCACTGCGTTCAACCAAGTTTACATCGAGGCGAAAACTACTCGGCACTAGGTCAGTCCCTGAAATGGATGACGGACACTGGGAGTCGTGACTCTGATGTGGCCGGAGCTCTGGAAGTGAAAATGTCAAGAAATTAAAGGTCGAAATATCTAATCAAAGAACCCACTCTTCCACTGAAGACTGTGATCTGTCTCGATCCCACCTGAAGATTTTCTTACCACTATGTATTGATGAAATTTTAATTTCAAACATTATTCAGAGCAATGTGATACTTAAAACATGCTTGTTATTGATATAATTACTTAGATATCTAATTATGCAATTCCGATTAATGAACGTTTAGTGATACGTTATTAATAATTGTATGATATGTTTTGCCTACGATGGATAAACCGGAAACAGTGCATGTAAACAACATGGCAGCCACTGTTGAAAACGAAAGTAGTCCAGAAGGAGATTATGTTCTTCCTAAAAGTTTAGGGGGAGGTCCTCTCGGGCTAGGTAAGGTCTAATGTTACATTTTGTCAGTAAAACGCTATGTTGTTGAAACTGTTGTCCACTGCTGGAAATTTGGATTCATGTTTGCGTATTTTTTTCATTTTTGTCGAGGTCACAGGATGACTTCCATTGTCATTGCATAATGGTAGATCTACATTCTTCATTTATTGCGCTATTAGTGGTTCCTCTCTCGCGCAGCCCGGTAGTAGCCTACAAATGGCACACATCGATACTGTGACGATTGTGCTTAGTCACTTAGGCTATCAAAATGTATTCAGTGTACCAAATAATAGAACAACCCCGCTGGCTTATAATGCCTGCTGGGACCCACGACCTGCGCAAGTCCACCCTAACGCTAACATGCAGGTCCGACGAGTGGGTGACGGTCCTCCCAAATGCTAACATGTATGAGACCCTCGCCCAGCACAAGTCCACCCTAACGCTAACATGTAGGTCTGCTGATGAGCGGGTGATGGTCCTCCCTAACGCTAACGTGTAGTCAAGATGTTCCATATTTGTACTTTCGGGCTGCGCATGGGGGCTGTGCGAGAGAGGGACCACTAAACAATGGTAGAGCCATTACCTGTGCATTCTCAACACTTTTAGCCATGAGTTTATATCTTATGTCTACATTTTTGCACCATAATTCTAAATCATCTGTTAGATTTAGACACTTTAGATTTGTACCTAGTGATGTATATTATAATAGGTTGAACATTTGAGGTTTCAGATTTTTTAGATTTTCTTATAACTGCATAGATCTAATTTGAGATTACCATCAGCAGTGGATTAAAGGAGGAAAAAAGATTGTAACCATTACCGTAATTACTACTCTCCTCAGGTGATCCTGATGACCGTTCTCTTCGCAGGGCAGAGAGAGAAATTATGATTCCTCAGAAGATGAAAGCAAAGGCAAAACACTTGATGTGTTCGGAACAGGTTAAAAGTAAGAATGAAATTTTTTACTCTCCCCCATAAGCTGTAGACATCTCAATGCCATTTGTCATCTTTGCTTCATGGAATGTTTGCTCTGAACTGACTTAATTGTCCATGACTTAAAAACCCTGTCCTGCAACTGAGGGACTCTAAAGTTGCTGCATTGTAAAAGCATTTATTTGCATTTATTATCATTTTCCATGCATCTTTCTCATCATTCAGGCACAATTATTTATAATATTATTGTAAACTCTAAGATGATTTCTGATGAGCAAGCATAGCAGAAGCAAAAAGCTTTTGTATAAAGTCTGAGCCTTTTCAAATTAAAAAGAAAAAAAAAAAGTAGAGCAAATGGGAGCAAATGTCAGATGTCAGTGTGTGGTGTATGGGACTATTAAGTTAGCATTTTTGGTTCTTTGATTCATATCTGCATGACTGTTTAGAATTGTCTTATTCAGCTCCTCTTTCTCTCGCTTGATGTATTATGTCAGGCTGCCTCTCCAGTGCAATCATTTGCAAGACCCTATCAGTTATTGATTTTGATACCTAGACTCTTAGCGACTCTCATTACAAAGTCCTTACTGGGCATGGCCTGGTTCTTTATGTACCCTTTTATGAGTCAGCGAACAAGTCCTTTCTCAATTACTTTTAATTGAATGTCATCTTTATACATAGATGAGATGCAAATTCAGACCTGTGTTTTCAAGAGATGAAATACGGGACATAATCATCATAACCATTATCACTTGAACATTGTCTTAGTTATGGTGTATTTAGGCCTTTCAGCTACCTGCAGTTGCTATGTCAGGAGAAACTTCCCCTGTGGCTATTAAACAAAAGATCTGTGAATTACTGTTGTAGTGACATTTTGTAATGCTTTTGTTTCCAAGAATATGCTCTTAAAAAAAAATGTGATATATGTGATTGACAGATTTTGGTGAGTGTGCGAAGATGCAAGGACTCCTAATGCCATTCAAATGTCGGACCAGAGCGAAAGAATTGGAAAATTGCTTAAAAGCAGCGTAAGTAAAGTGAAAAGTATGTTTGCAGATAATTTTTGAAATTATAGTCGAGATAGATTTGTTTACTGTCTATAAGATGGGAGGGTTCAAATTTGTGTGGAAGGATAAGTTTACAGATTATGAGGAAGTAAAATTACAGGGTAACATTTTTCATTCCTTGAGTTATTGTCACAAAACTGTCGAGACTAGGTATGACCATTACAGCTCTTTGAAATCTGAATAAAAAAAAAAAATTACCATGGCTCAATCACTGAGGTATGTACATGTATTATGTCATGTCATTCTCTTGTGGAACACATGGATAAGGAAATGAATGGATTTTAATCACTGTTCTTTTGCAACAATTTGAATTTTTGCAATTTCTTTTTTACTTTTACTGTTTTTTCTATTTTTCTTCCCTTTAAACATTGGAACTTGAATGATACTTAAATCGAAAGTGTAAAGTAGTACAGAATGAAAAAAAAAAAATAAGGGTAAGAGAATAAGTTTAATATGCTAGTTGTTCTTTAATGATAGATATAGTATCCTGCTTCTGATATATGTGTTTTTCTTATATATTTTATAGAGTGATCTTAATTTGATATGTCTGTTGTACTTTAGACAAGTATAATGATCCTTCTTACGTTAAACATGTATCTTTTTTCTAATAAACAGGTATAGTGATCCTATTGTAATATGTCTGTTCTGTAACTCATTCTGCACCATATTTTGATCTATCTATCATTCTTTAATTAGGTACATTGAGATTCTACTTTTGATTTGTCAGTCGTTTTTTTAATATCAAGGTACAGTGATCTTACTTTAATGTCTGTTTATCTTTACTCTACAGGTACAATGATCCTTCATTCATTGAACTTTGCACAGAGGAATACCTACAGGAGAGAGCAGAATATCGGCGCACAGGAATCAAAGCGAAAGCAAAGAAGAAGGAAGTGATTCAGTGAAAGGATAAATGTGTGGATTGACAGTGGCCTTTTGTTCATGTATTTGGCATATGTTACTTGTTAGGGTCAGGATGTGATTTTTTTTTCAAGAAGATCATGATTATTATTGTCCACAAGACAAAATATGTTCTACTCTTGGCAGAGAACAATATCATGATCTGAGACAGTTAGTTATACAAAAGCCTTTCTGCACACTTCAAAGAGACAAGAGATTTAATGCTGGAATAATGATTAAGATAATGACACTGTTGGATATTTTGGTTTTGAAAACAGTTTTTCTTCGATGCTGTCCATCTCACACATAAAAAGATTCCACTGTACATCTATGGGTGTTGACTGTAAGTGTGTAAAACATCAGTGTCAAGTGAAATAAAGAAAAGTTATAATGCTTCACCCTCTTTTTTTGTGATCAGTTTCTGTGGAATAATCTAAGATTGTTATAATATGGAAGCCTTAACATCGTTTCTTGAGTTGCCCTTTGCGCTTTAGAATACTGTGTGTGAAGAAGCAGTACAGTGATAGATGATTTGCTTCCTTACTACTCAGGATTGATCTTTATAAACTGAGATGCCATTCTTCCACCATTTAGCATATTTCTGCTTTCGACTTCTGTTCTAGAATGTCATTATTTTGTGAAAAAAATAAGGGGTTTATACTTATCTCCCATTGTAACTGCCTCCTTTTCAGAAATCTTGAAATAGCATCTCTATGGTGAAAGAGAGAAAATTAGAATATGCGAGCAAGGTAATATCTGAGGCTAATCTAAACTTGAACGAGTAATGAAGTATTGCAGTGGCAAAGAGCCTGAACTTTGTGCACTGTGAGTTATGTGTTATGATGATATTGTGGCTGTCGACTTTTTTTTATGTTTCAGTTGTGGGATAGTTGATATAAGTCTCTGGTAATGTAATGTCAAGATCTGAAGATTGATTTAAAATCAAGTGAGAGAGAACGAACATTGTAAATAAACAGCTTATATTTGTAGTAATGACCCAATTTCATAATACTATTTCTGATTGATTGGAAATGGAATTTTTTCTTTTATGATTAACTGAATTTTTTTTTTCATTAAAAAAAAAGAAGAAGAAAAAGAAATAACCTGTGGCATTGCCTTTCTTATTCATGTCATGTATTAAAAAAAAAATCCAGACATATGTTTTAGTTTTAGGTTCTAAATCAAAAGTACATGTTTGTACCTGTCAGTGGTACATTGTGAAAGTGATGTCATAGATAGCTTAGAATTGTTTGTGATGATATTCTGCATTTGAAGTTTTCATGTATGTTAAGACTGTCAGTGTGAATGTGACCGCTGAAAAACGCGAGGTATGCATGAGTGAACAATGAGTGCATTTTCTTGTATTTTTTCATCATTTATGATGTGGTGTTTCTGTGGGACAAACACAGATATTGTCAAGGCGATATGAGATGTCATGACTATAATTTTCCATCAGCAGGTGTCATGGTTCGAAGCTCAGTAATTATGAAATCTGGTATTTGTAATGTCTTTATTTTCTTGTGATGGGCTGCTGAAACTGACACTGACAATGATATCTTTGTTGTTTTTTTGTCATATGAAAGTTGTGCACAATGCAAGTTAGTTCTTTTCACATAAGACTTCAGTTCATAGTGTAATCCAATCAGCACTTATGCATGAGGACAGTTATGAGATGCTGAGAAAGCATGCACAAATCTGCTTGACTGTAGCCCAGTTAGGACGAGAATGATTGTGTGTTAATTCAGTGATATTGTCAGTGAAGTTCTTTTCATGTGATGTTCAACATATGTCATCAGAAAGAAATGATTTGCTGGCAGGAGTTGAAAGTTTGAATCATCAATGTTTTGTCCTTTTTTTTCTAAATAAAATTTATTCGAATGTTATGATGTTTTGGTAAAATGTTTTGAGGCATTGTATGTGTGTGCGTTATCTCTGTTTCTTCTCATTCCCTGATGAAACTGCTTTTAATTTTCTACAGCCAACACTTTTTCTCCATACAGTCTTTCGCATGTTTATTATATAATCTTTTTTTTTCTTTTTAATATGAAGATTTAGGGGGAAAACAACGGATGTTCAGTTTGAATTATTCTCACTGTTGTGGTCCATGTGTTTCAGTTCTGAGATTTTAACTTATCTCACCTTAAAAGATCTGAAGAAACAGTCACTGTTGTCCAAAGAACAGTTTGAATAAAAAATGTCAGCAAAAAAAACAAAACAAAACACACCCAATCTTTATATAAACAAAATTTCTGTATTTCCTCGTGTGTAAAAAATGAATGTACAGTATGTGGTTCTTTTCTCCCAGGATCTTCATATTGAAAATTTTACCATCCCATGGATTTTTCCACAACACCACGTGTGTTGTCAGATTAGAAAAGGATACCTAGAAATAAGAGAATGTAGATATATCTGAGAGGGTAAACTTCTTACATGGCGCAGACATAGGTCTGACAGTAGGATTTGCGGTTTTTCCTTTGCCCCTTCAGCAGGGCACCATAATTTGTAGGACATTTGTAATCTGATTGAGATCAGGCAGTGACAGATTTTGAGGGTGGTGCAGCATGGCACAAAACCTTGCTATTTTAGATGACAGAACTTCTATATGATTGCATACCTACAGTGATTTGCATGGCACTAAAATGATGTTGGTCTGAAGGCTTGACACAGACAGGAGCCATTCAAATTTCAATTTGTGTACATTATGTGGTCATTGAGGACTAAGAATACTATCAAACAGCTCCAATCACAACTGAACAACACATATCCTCATTGATGAAACTGAGATAACCACCCATAGGCAGTTAGAAATGGTTAAAGAGAAACAGACATCGATGAAACAATTCTTTATTCACACTTTTCTCACATACATGTATGTATTTACATCAGAAATGTTAAACACATGGGTATTGTTTTATTCATGAAAGTAATGCACATTTTCTAGAAACAGAGCTAAGTTGATTAAATGCCTAATTTAATGACCTCCCCTACCCCTTACCTTTCCACACTCTCTCTTCCAAAAAATACTGTGTCCTGTATTCCCCCAACATTCACTCACAGATAAGATGCAGGACTTCATGATGATTAATAACTCTAAATTACAAATATTTCCATATCATACAGCAATGAAAAATGTTCGAATGAGCACAAGTTCACAAATCTAAGACAATGGCAAGTCATATTGGGCACTTTTGAGATAATGAGAGAAAACACTGCTTATAGCCTATGTTTTCTAATGAATTATACCATTATGATTCTATTGAACCAATACATATATACACAAGTGAACTGGTACCATTTCTTTAGTTAATGACACTATAAATCTGATAATCTCATGCTGTGGAATATCATGATACATCAGTTGTATTTTGGCATATGTCTGATATATGCCATTATTGTGGGGCAGTGGTGGTATTCTGGGGCTGTAGAGAAACCAATCTCAAGGTGGAAATTTGTCAATTTTGAATTACAGGAATAACATTATCATTCAGAATTGATATCTGTTATACATTCTAAAAATCTTATTCTGGTTCAAGAGAGATATTCCTTGATTTTACATCAGTTTTGAACATCTGGAGTAAGGGTCACTGATCGCAAATAATCTCTAGATTCACTTAAGTTATTGTTAACATGATAGCAATTGGTAATCTGCCTGTTTTTTTTCTTTTTGCATCAGTCTTGCCTTGAAAAATTAGTCGTCACAAAGTTAATAGAACTACTATGTAGGTGTCAGTTCTCTGGCTGGACTTACTACAACAGCTAACACCACATCAGGTGATGCCAACAAATGGCAGATGACCCTAAAGTTACTTCTGGAAAAAGAAAAATAATAATGTACATTGTGTGAAAATTTCTGTTTCATTTGGCAATTGTTTCACCATCATGCAGATTTTTCCAGAGCCCAAGTTACAATAAACAAAAGAAAACAAACACATTATTGCTGTACATTCCTTTCCCATAAAGTTTTTTTTTTTTTTCAAATTGAAAAAAAATAAAAAAATTAATGATTTTGCAGTCGTCTGGGCATTGTTGGAACTACAGTTCAACATGCAAAGTTAACACATCCAAGAAAGTGTATTTTCTAAAAAGTGTTCACGGTTCAGATTTTTCTCTTTGACAATGCAGAGATGACTGGCAAATCAGTTTTTTTGTCCTTCGTGCTAATTTTGAAATAACTCGCCTTCAGTTAGGCTAAAAAATGAACATCATTTAACTGCACAAGTTTTTCTCCCTATCTTGTGCCTCATAATATAATAATATTAAAGGATGAATCTAAATGATTTTGAAAACTATAACAATTTGCTGCAAAACAAAAAGTTCGTTATCATGCAAAAAAAAAAAAAAAAATGTCTGATATGTAATCTGGCTCAAGTTTAGTTCAAATTGGAACCTAGATTTATCACTATGATTTAAATATTACCATTTGATGCAAACCAGTGTTTTTACAAGAGTTTTAAGATATCATATGTCTGATAGTGATAATTTGGCAAAGTGAAGCTCAGACCAGGTCCTGGCTCCAGAAATAATGAATATTGAGGAATGATGGGTTAAACATTACAAAAAAACTCATGTAATTTATGGTGAGACAGGCACAAGTGGAATATCTTTCTAAACATATGTAAAAAAAACTTTGTTAACTCTTGGGGTGTGAAGGAGCTGATCTGGGTCAAAGACTGACTCTCTAGATTATTTACAATAAAATCACAAAATGCATTACGAATCTTATGTCGCTTATTGATCCAAGCTGTCAATCATTCTACAAAACATAAATACATACTAGCTGATTTTTCAAAGTGATGCTCCGAGGGTTAAAAACTAAACACAACTAACAATGTAACCAATAATATGTCTTAGCCCAGGGCAAATGAGTCAGAAGTTGCGCTGGGTTCAAGTTAGAAAAGTTAAAGTTTTCAGTTTGTGAAAAATGAAAAAGAATTAAAATTGATATCTGAGTTTGAAAATAATTAAAAACTGCCATAGTTCGAAATTCCTCAGCGCGACTTCCGACTCATTTGCCCTGGGTGTAAGACATGTCATAGCTTCATGGACCCTTAGATGTAGAACCTGATGAGATCTTCTTTTGCTACAGTAGAAAAACAACTCTCCAATAACGCTGAGCTTTTATTTCCAAACAAAAACAAGAGCATCTGACAACAAACCTAAAATCTAAGCTTTCATGTAAAAATTTCACGTACTCCACAGCTCAAGCTTGCATA
Organism: Peronia verruculata; assembly: GCA_038406235.1. Taxonomy (NCBI): domain Eukaryota; kingdom Metazoa; phylum Mollusca; class Gastropoda; order Systellommatophora; family Onchidiidae; genus Peronia; species Peronia verruculata. Next base: position 7,388 of record JBCAUA010413970.1, on the reverse strand, counting down.
TTCTGCAAAGATTGGAGAAAGAGCTTCACTGATATCTAATGGGTGTTTAAATAAATTTGACAGAAACATTCATATGTACATGTAACGTACCATTACTTTGACTAAATTTTGTACACAAAAAAATTCTGCCTTAGGCAGCTTTAGTTTTTTAGCACACAATAAATCTTAACATGACAGACAGCAGCACTCCACCTACTCCTCATTGACTTTTTAACTGCCGCCAGGGGGTCTTTATGGAGCCTCTGAAATATATTTTCCCTCATCCGAGATGGTAAGATGTCAAGCTTCCCTACCCAGAGGTAGCCAGGAGACCACTGAAAAAAATGCAGGTTCTTGTCTTTGAATCTTCCCATCCCCCCAATGGCAAATCCAAGACTCCAATCCGCAACCTCCACAGTGTGAGATTTTTGCCTGGCAGACACCTAATCACAAGTCCATTGTAACTCCCTATTGGTAAAATTATATTTTGTCTATGCTTCCTCAGCATAACACCTGCCCACTTTGTTTGAATTCTTGACCAGTGAGAGCTTGACTAACTCGTGTTCTCCTCTGTAAAAAGTGCCAGTCCCTCTATCACTCATCAAACTGAACTATCCACATGTATTCACTCTGATATGTCAGGCTGTGATGATCATAAAAGCATGAATTGAAGTGGTTTGGGCATGTCCAAAGATTGTCAGTCCTTGCCATGACAATCCTGCAGGGGTACACCGTACAGTAGAAGGAGCAAGGGAGAGACACAGACAGAGAAAGAGATGTGAGAACATTACCGATGAACAATTAAACCTGAATCTGAGTGACCCCTGAGATTCAGAGAAGAGAGAGGAATGGAAGGAGCTGGTTACAACTACAAGGTCATCTGTGGTGTCCGCCCATGGTCTGACTTCCTGACTAATGGGCTGGAACAAAGATGCCCAACTTGGCAGCTTTCAAAGACTATAGGTCCATCATAATAATTCGAACATGATTCCCAAAAAAACAAGACTTGGAAAAACATATTTTTTACTGTGGCAGACATACAAAGGCTTATCCTTTGTTACAATATAGCTTTAAAACGCATACTCAAGTTTATTCTCCCCCCCCCCCTCCCACCCACCCTCAAGCCTTTCACACTTGTCATGACTGCCACTCACCAATACTGTAACAGATCTCATGTAACTTTCAAATGTATGTTTAAGACACAAACAGCTTGTTCATCTCAACACCAAATTTCATCAATTTATTGTCACACATACTCCTTTCCCCACTCCATCACTGGATACAAATGGCTTTCTCTTCCTTCAGATCCACTGACACATAATTATAGGATACTTAAATCCATAAACGTTTCTCACACTTTGTCAATAATTCCAACAGATGGGTGAAAATGCATATATCATAGTATAAAACATTTTTGTTTTGTTTTCTTTTCTTTATCTTATGATCTCTGCAATGTTGAACAGCCCAGCCTTGTGCTGTCTATTCCTTCCCTGTCCCAGAAAAAGAACTTAAATTTCAATAAAAATACATTCAAAGTCTAGCTTCACTGATACCAAAATACTCCAGTTTTCTCAACAATTAAATGTGATCACTAAGTACTTTTTGCATTAACTGTCCATTCATTACACACTGATCAACAGCCTCTGAATTCTGTGAAACAAAACCTGGCATTCTTTTCACTGTACAACTGACACCGCTATTCACATGCACTCCCACAATTCACAATCTCTTTGAAAACTTTCTTGAAGATCTGCTGCGAGATCTAGTCATACTGAAAGCCCATGCTATATTCAAAGCTAGGATTTTGTTTCCATTTTTGTTGATCTGAAGGGAATCTGCTAGGTGTGGTGCACCAACAGAGGAGGTCACTGTATATGGAAAGTCACACCTGAAGCTTTATGGCACATCCATTCTAGAACTTTCTGTCAGGTGGCGGCATCAGTTTCCCTGCGTCTGGTTGCCATCGCTCTTTGTCAATCACTCGTAACAACAATTCTTTTGTCACTGGCTGTTTAATGCTGTTGCAAACACCTGGGGATTACACGAACAGTGAACTATATCAATCAAATAATGTGATACAGTAGCATAAGGCAAGTCTTCCACTGAAATGGCTCTTTGTTGTGACTGTTTCTTTTTATTTTTTTCGTGATATGAATAATTTGACCATTCAGGGATGTCAAACAGGTTCTATCAAAAAGTTGGAAAATTTTGAGAAAAGTCTGCAAGTTTTCTACAGAAACCTGGGAATGGTGTCATTAGATATACAAACAGTGAAAATTCCAAGAACTTAAAAGATCTCTCCTACATTGTTCCTTTTAAGATCATGGGCATTTTATTTTGTTGTCGGTACTCTGATGTGCTGGCATCCTATCAACAATCCTCACCTGACCAATCTGTCAGGTGTGAGAAATTATGCACTGCGACCTTCGATCTCAATCTACAAACAGTTCGACTCTCGTCCAGAGCATGCATGAAATTTTGCCATAGTTTTCATTTCACTGTTGTCTGTTGATGTGTGGGACTTGTATCGCAGTGAAAATTGTTAAAACTGCAATTGCCTTGTGGACCCACCAAATGTTGGCAGTTGATCGGCCAAAAGTAGAAAAAGTCAGTGATGACCCAAAAAATTGGAAATCTGATTTAAGTTGGAAGTTTGATATCTCTGCCATTATTTACTTTACTCTTTTCAGAGGGTTTGTGAAAAGAACAAACTAGCATTGCTTTGCTATCAAATTCTACCTGAAAAAAAAAAAATAACTGTATCAGTCATGACTTGTTTTCTGTCTTATTCCACACAAAAGTGATTACTTTTGGCTAGCTGCAGTTTGCTGTCTGAATCAAACTCTATCCAATAACTTTAAAAAAAAAAAAAAAAAGGCCGTTGCTATGAAGGTTTTGTGCAGTGAAAATCTCAGAAATCATCACTGCTGAAAACTATGCAGGGAAAATTTACTGGAACCTCTGTGCTCAAATCTATTTAATATTATGTAGTTCTGAGTTATTTTGTTGTCGTCATCACTTAGACCCACAGGATGAGAACAATCTATTGCCATCTCTTACCCATGGCTGTGTTGTAACTGTTTGGAAATGATTTGTCCGTCCTCTCCCTCATAAACTGCCAGGCTTTGCCGTCAAAGGAACATTCAATGATTTTCCCATCATACTGTCTCAACTCTTTGGTTACCTGTGAAAAAAAAATGACATAGGTTTTCTGTGAATTTTCAGAAAGCAAAACAGACAGCTTGTTTTTACTCACTGACCCAATGCACTTTCAACATTTCCACAACTAATATACTGTCATATTATAGAGAAGAGTTACAAAAAAAAAACAAAAACAACAACAACAACAGTGTATCTAATTATTTTATAACAACTTTTTTTTGTGTGGGTGTGTATATAATTTTAATGAATAGTGAAATCACTGTTACCTTCATCTCTGCAAATGGTTGGTCATACTGTCCCACATAGAGCAAGCCTTTTGTCTCTGGCAGCATTCTGTTCAATGAGAGATGGATGGATTCAAAGAAAAAGGTTAAGTAAGAAAGAACATTTTATCATTTTCAAGCATGAAAACATCATTCTATAAAAAAATAATAAAACTGTCAGACCGGCAACTAGCAAAACAATTCAAGAAAAACAAATAACGCAGAAATGTATAACTTGATAGTGATGGTCTCTGCCAAATTTTCGAGTCAACTTGATTCTTCTTCAGGGCAATGAAAACATGAACAGGTTAATATTCACAGTTTGACAAAGTATTTCATGAAACTGTTGAAACAACAATGTATGAAAAATGTGACAGAAAGTGAATCTTGATAGGGAAACATGAAAAGAAAAGGAAATGACATTTTCACAAACAATCTTTCAAGAATGGCAATATTATCCAGATTCCTCTATCTGAAAGGCAAGGGAACATGTTTGTTCATAAGACGGCTAGAGTGCTCTGCTTCTTCATTTCCAGTCCCACTTCTTTATCTGCATTAACATTTCTTTTTTCACAGTTAATACAAACACATGATGAATTGACCCAATAAGTGGACAGCTATGCAAACATCACCTCTAAAATCATACATATCTCACAGCCAGTCAGAATGAGTCATAAGTCACTGGGTTTGAATAGAGAAATCACTGGATGAATGTGGTGAAGGGGCTCTGATATCAATGTTTTCATATAACACCAATGTAAAAAAAATTTTTGCTCTTAATTGCAGCTTCTATCAGAATGATGTGAGGTGAATATACAGATTTATAAGCTAGACTGTTCATTTTTTCTGACTTTTCTCCAGTTTTCAGCCTGTGCTGAGAGATCATCCATCTCTCCCATTAGGAGTATCCCTGATTATAGTCATGTCTGCTCTAATCTTTTTTCAATACACATAAGTGTACGAAGTTTTACCCAATATTAAAAATTCGATTTGGTTAGAATACAATTCATTTCAACTACCTATGAGACATTTATTTTAACCCAAATTTTTCCCTTTGATACCTGTAAATAGAAAGCATATGACTGTTGACAGTAGACCAGAAATACAGGCATACTGTGTCGACCTACCCAACTTGCTGAAACTTTTGTATCTTGAGCTTGAAGTCGACAGAGTTCAGACTGGGCGGCTTCCACTTCAGCATCTCTTGGCACCTCCCGCAAACATAGGGCTGTAATCAGAAAAGGCATGTCAAGTCATAACGTATCCTCCTGCGGTTTCATTCACTGAACCAGTGTACTAGTGTAAAATTATAACAACATTATCATTTCACAACAGTCCAAGTTCTGCTGTTTTGAGAAACTGGATGAAAACGGTTTTGTGTAATCAAGGCTTGCAAGGTGTATGTGAGCTGGCACTATGGACCTCACTGTAGGTCAGAACTATCCAAACAGAAAAATTCAAAGCTACAATGTTGATTATTTTCCTGTCTCATCCATTTTTGTACATTATATATAAAGCTTGAGTTTTTGGAAATGCTTAATATATCATTTTGATCATTACAGGTAACATGTGTCTCATGTATGTAGTAAAGTCTGCCGAGGTAAAATGTATCCACATGAGCTAGTTCTCAATAAACCATGTCGACTTCAGATGCACAGATTCTCCACAATGACTTTGTCAATCATTTTTATACAACCATGCCAAATTTCATGCAAACATGATAACTCTAAATCCGTTATTCAACCTAATGCTGGACTGGAAATTCGCATAGCTGACTTTAAAGGCGATTTTCTTGGAAGTTGTCTGGGAAGGATAGGTGTTTTCAATTCCATATAAGTTTGCGAAGGATGAATAGATTTGATCAATGTTAGCATAAGATTCAAGATGAAACGTGGCACCTTCCAATAACATGTAAAATTAATAACCTTCAAAAAGTGACCTGCATTGACATTTGTGGGTTGGCTCACATGTAATGTTTATATAGCAGATGACACTGAGGCATTAAACGTATGAAAGACGATAATGACTGTTAAATTAGATTGCTTCCTCTGAAGCGATAATGAATAGCATTATAACTCAGATGGATATACTGGTGGAGAAGATTGAGGAAAAAGAGTGAAAGGAAAACAGCGAAGAATGTGGACGGATGATGTCAAGGACTGGACGAATCTTTCTATGGATGAATGCACTAGAAGAGTGAAGGACAGTGAGGGATGCGAGTCATTTCACGTCAACCTCGAAAGAGATGACAAAAAGAAGACAGATGACACTGAAGCACTAAATTAACTAAAGACAATAGTGGCCATTAAATTAGATTACTTCTTCTAAAGTGATAATGAATGGCATTATAACTCAGATGGTAGAACAAAAAGTGATCTAGAGCATTGCACATTCAGCACAGTGAAATACTATTGTTTTCTCTGGGTACTCACATCTGCACTGGGTTGAAATATGAGCCCATCAACTTCATGGCTCAAAGTTTTGGCAAAGCTGCCCTCAAGTATCTGAGGACAAACACATGTACAAAGCAAAATGAATACATAAGATTTTAAAGTTCACAGCTGCAGCAATGCTACTCATGTATAACTGAGAATGGCAAAACAACCAATATGAATGCTGAAAATGCAAAATCCTATCCCCTCTACATCTAACTTCAGCAAATGTTACAGTCTCTTTATGCCTTTCAACCTCCTGCAGATGGCTATCTTGGTTTAGCAAAGTTACCCTGTGAAATTTGAGAACAAATGTGCAGCAAAATGAATAGTAAAGCTATAAATTGCTGAATTTTATCACAGACTCTCTCAGTAAAGTTACCCTGAAGACCGAGAACAAACAAACAATAAAAGAAACAATGAGATCTTTTCAGTTTATCATTTCAGCAAAGTTACTCTCAGGTCGCTGAAAACCAAATGTTAATGCAAAGTTAATGACCTTCTGTAGCAAGGTAAGTTCCTTGACACTTCTGGTGTTCAAACATGAAAAAAAAAAAAAAAAAGTGCTCCGTCAAAAGTATATCAGAAATCTTAATCTCATTATAATAAGACTGAATACAAAACAGTTGATTGTACTTACTTTTCGAGACATTGTGAGATCAAAGAAGTTTTTCAACCTCACACTGAATGGTTCTCGTGACTTGTCTAGTGTGCCCTGTTGCATTTTGGTGTACCTCGGACCAATGATTTCTTTCTCTATACACAACAGTCGTCTGTCAAAATCTGTTTTGCCCACATCTAGACCCTGAAATTGAAGGCAAAGTTGAATAATCATATAGTCTGTCATGTCTGAGACACTTACACTTTTCAATGTGCTTGTAAGTTCTAGACAAGATATTCGTTTCACCTGATATTTTTAGGATTCAGACCATTATTGGTAAAATCTGATTCTTTAAGGTAGTGGCTACTTTAGCAGTTGTGCCCTAATGCTACTTATACTGAACGACTGACTATCGATGAAATCTAGAGATGCTTAGACTACATGTAATACAATACGTAATTATCTAACATAAGAAGAGGACCAATATACTAAGAAGACTATCATACTGAGCATTTCAAATAAAGTGAAGATGAGTTATGTTTTTGTGTGTGTGTGACCATGGAAAATTAAAAGCGATTGATTTATGTACTAATAAAATCTGTCAAGATGCTTACATTCTAGATACGTCTTTCAACCTCCTGATGGAGGTTATCTCGATTGTCAAGAAGCTAGAAAATTCATGTTTTAGGACTGAAGATGTCACAGTCAAAGGGCGATGAGCATAACATATAATATTTCTGAGAATGTTCTTGGAACAAGAGTCTTGCCCCACAAATTAATGTTGGCCATTATGATGATCTTGATCAGTTTCAATGCCTCTCAGCTCTTGCACAACATTTTTAGCATCTCTAAATGTGAGCCTCCATGCAGAAAAGGTCCAGATCGCATTTTTTGGACATAATCATTTTATTGGTTTTTTGAATAGAAGAACACCTCCTGATGATTTGGCCT
>JBCAUA010413859.1:0-17956 GCA_038406235.1 Peronia verruculata | reverse complement strand
CCTCCTGTAGTGGTGGTTATCTCAGCTGTCCACAACCGTGGTAAAAAAATAACATAACACTATTGTGTTATGTGAACCAAGCTCAGCTCGATTGTCCCTTCTCAACTGTAGAGTTTGAAATACTTTACTTGACATATATATGTTGGCTGTCTCGGTCTCTGTGACAGGTTCCTGTCATCCAAGCTATGCCTTGCACTGTCTGCCAGCTCTGTTGGTCAGCGTCCACGCAGACAAGGACAGGACAGGTGTGCTGATCTCTTTGCTGAAGTGGATCATGCAAGAGGATGTAGATGTGCAGGTGAGTCAGGTCTTTAGTCCACAGCTCAGGGAAATCAAACTTCCTACAGACTTTTTGTAAGTCAGTAGCATCTTTGTTGGCTAGTTGTTTAAAAATATCTTTTACAGTAAAGAGACTGCAAGTGTTAATCTTACTGACCATGGAAAAATTAAAATGTGAAATATATCCAAACAGATTGCCATCTCTAACAGCTTTTATCATGTAGCATAGAACAGTGACTTAGTTAACACTGTTTGCCATTTGCAGAATAGTATATCTTTGGCTGAAGTTCATTTTAGTATTTAAAAAATTCCTCCATTGGCCCAACCAGTGGTATGTAGTGGGATTAATTGAGATTTGCACATAATAGTGTTGATAAAAATAGTGTTAACCAATTGTCTAAAATTCATAATGGTTGCTGAAACCCTCACAAAGCAGCAGTGATGAAAGTGGTTTGGTCAGTCTTTGAAGCTAGATAAATTGAGAGACAAAATTAAGGTAATTTCAGTGGTAGTGTAGCTTAAACAACTGTTGATTTGTGGTGAAGATTTAGCCGCGTGGCTGTTGTCAGGATTTTCCTGGAATAAGTGAGCACTGTTGTTTGTTTAAAGAAGTTGCTATGATTAACAATGTTTTTGTGAATCAAGTTTGGTCAAACATGAATTTGAATTCATACATAAATCAAATCTACAAAATATGATTTGAATGAAATAAAATATTCATTAATTGTTGTATTCTCAGGACTCCGATGAGAGGCTCTTTGACAAGGGAGAGATGAATACCTATTGGGACCAAGTGTCATTTTCCCGCAGCATCATTATGACACTAGCAACTTTGTTTGGCATTGACTTGAACGAAGAGCACTCTGATCTTGCAAACTCTACAACAGACAGAGTCAGTCATCTTGCATCAAAAATTGGCCACATTATTACCAGTGGGAGACCATATTTAGCAGATGTCTTAAAGGATGTAGAATTTAAGGCCTTTGTACAAGACAATGTTTCAACTCTCACAGAGGATCTCAGTCAAATGTTGATCAGTTCTCAAAGTACAGACATGTACTTCAACAATGGGAGATACCACACACTGTGGCAAACTGTATTCAAAGCCAAAATCTTTCTGTGTTTGTTTGATGGAGAAAATAATCAGGGTACCAGTATGAGGTCACAGCTTCAGCAGCTTGGTGTCCTTGTCTCAAACATACGCAAAGACTTAAACATAGATGGTGTGTCAATATCTTCACCAGAACTGTGATCAGTATGTAAGGCTAGGAATCATCCAGCCACAGTTCAACTATTTAATTGATGAATTATTGGACTGTTTTAGTTAATTTAGCATTCCAAATGAACCAAATGTGAGTTAGGGATGAATGTTTGATAATATAAAGAAATGCCAGTCAGAAAACAGAATGTTTGGGAAACAGAAAGAGCTATCTGGTGTATAGTTGTAAATCTGTGATGGATTGACTTGACAGCATGATGGAAAATGCTACTGTCTTGATACATACATTATATGGATTATTGATATGAAGCCAGCATGTGAATCAGAAAATATGTATGTATTATTATTAATTTACAATGACTGAATAAAGGTGTATATTTGGTAACTTTCATAATTCATTGTGCATTCATCATGTTCTTTCTAAGAGTCAAGTGCTATTTAAAGCCTGGCTAAGCAATTAATTCTCATTTTTCCCATTGTGATGTGTTAAGAGATGTTATGCATTTATTTGTTTTATTTTTCTGATAAAGAAGTCAAGTAAATCAAGCTCTTCTACACAACAAATCACGTTATAATCTACATTCAGTTCTCCTCTGTGTCACATCTGAGCACATCAAACAGGCAAACCCTTATTTATGAAAAAACAAGAGCAAGACAAGAGCTGTTGCAAAAAATAACCTTTTTTTTTTATAAATTTAATTCTTTTTGTTGTAGTTGTGGAGAGGAGGGACAGGGCTAGTGTCAAGTATCACACGAGAAGAGATGTGCATCAGAGGTGGGGGGGAACAAAACGGCAGGTTTCACAGTTGTCTGGTTTCATGTCAGCCTATATCTCCCATACAGCTGTTTCTTCAACAACATAGTATGATCATTTCCTAGGCTGATGACAAATAAAAATTCCATTATAGAGAAGAGAATAAACCTCTCAAGTTTAATACAAAGAACATTGCTAAACATATTGTGAGCTCAGTTCTCTGTTGCTGTATCTCCATTTTTTTGCATTTTGAGAAAATTTGTGTTTCATATTCAGCAACTGTTATTGCACATAGGGATAGGACAAAATGATTTTCAAAATCTTACCTGTTTGGGCAAGTGATCAGTGAAATAATTACATTGTATGGTAGATTTGCTATCCCTCTTTCATATGACATCTACATCTCCAAACAGCCCAAAAGTGGAGATAGAGCAACAAAGAACAACTCGTGGTATAATCACACTGGAAAAGTGAGTTGATTTCTTTCACCAACTACCATATTTTTCATCACATGGTGCAATTTTTAGGGGTACTTCTGAAGTAGGCTTTTAATGTTTGAAAATTTGAGAAGCCTGTGTTACTTTCTTCATCCTTTGAATTATAGCATATCCTAGTGACTAAAGTGGGATGTACTTAAGAACAAAGTAAAACATATTTTCGAAATTCTATGATAGGTATTGAATTTGAGACGACACTCATCAGTCAATACATCAATTACACAACTATATATGTATTTTTGTAAATTATAATGAATATGAGCAGTCATATCTGAATTTGTTGTGAATAACTGGATGTAACTACGATGTTAAATTACCTCACCAGTTGGTAAATTCAGACTGGAAGAGAGTTAAAGCAAACAGACCCCAGACAAGCTGGAAACACAGGCAGCTGTGCACTGACACAAAGAGCAAACCAGTGGAAAACTGCACTAGCAAACTACAGTAAAATTGTTAAAAAAGTGTATGAACAACTAGATCAGCACATTTATGTCATTCGTTCATTAGGCAAAATGATGGTTTATGTTACATGTACTAGAATTAAAATGAATTGGCTGCTACTTCAATGAAAATACAATAACTGTCAAAAAGAAGAAAAACATGTCAAATTCTTCAAATGTGATGGAAAAACAGTAATCAAATAACAATGAGATGGTTATACATGTACATGACTATACAAATTCTTACCCTAGCAACTTTGCACATGAAAGAAAATTTCTACCTTTTGATTTACGGGAAGTGATTTTAACAAATAATTCAATAAATAAACCTTGATCCAGTCCATCTTTTACTCAGCAGAGATGCAGAACATACATGTATGTACATTTAATAATGCAACTGAAACTTGCAGCTCAATTTTTTTTCACTAGAGTGAATAACACACTGAACAATGTTGACTGAGGTCTGCCGTGCACAGGCTTCTTGGTCCTATGTGTAAAACATCCACTAACTAAACTGAATTGCAGTCTCCAGTCTCTTCTTAATTTGAAATTCTTTGAATTTCTATAAAACTCAAGCTAATTACGAAATCATCAGCAAATTGGGACGAAAACTGTAAGCCATTCACCTTGATCAAATGCTTTTCGCTGAATCAATATCAAGAGGCCTAACTTACAAGAGCATTAAAAAAAAAAAAAAAAATATTGTTGACACGGATTGATCAGATTAGGAAATCTTACATCAATGTCTATCAAATAAAATTCGATCATGTCCCATCCACCATTCTCTACTGTCCTGACCACAGACTACTGGTACTACAGAGGGACTAGTCATTCCACTTAGTACATCACTTAGTATTCCAAGGCTTTCAATTAGCATTAGAGGGACATCTAGCAAGAAACACATTTGTATACCTCCTGCTAGCATTTGACTCGCATCCTATATTTCAACATAAATTGAAAGTGCTTGAAAACTTGTCACATTTCAGATTGGGTTATATCCAAAGACATTGCTAATAACTATAGCAGTATATACGCATTTAAATGTATTTAAAAGCTATCTACAAATTCTTTAAAAGAAAATTTCTTTCTCATAATGCTCTACTGAAAGTTCTCATTTCATTAAACAGAGTACTGACTTACATGTAGATGGTTACTTGATAAATTAACATTCCTATACACAGCATGAATTAGCTAAATATGGTACAGTACATGTTATGACATGACTCTTTCGAACAAGAACTTCTGCGCAGCATTAACAGCTTGTGGTCCAAACATACACAGCTTGGTGGGCTAATAATTTGATGATGATACTGCATTCTGATCAAGCCAAACATCTTTAACAAATTAGAACTTACTGGTCTACACACTGTTAACAAATGATGGTCTACATACTGTTAACAAGTGATGGTCTACATACTGTTAACAAATGATGGTCTACATACTGTTAACAAATGACAACTGATGAACAGGGGAATGTACAGCTAACATTTTTCACAATAAACTGTTAATAAAAACAGCAAATAAAGCAAACATTAGTATCTCACGCTTTGATTTCCACCAACCTCAGCCATTTATAGCTCATTGCCTCTTTCATTATTTCCATATTGATAATAATGAACTGTTTATCAACAATATCACACTACAGTACACACTCAGGGAGACCAAGAAACAAGACCATCATCAACACTCTGTGATTATGATAATGCACTTTCAATGGAACTCTTCAAGACAAGAATGTTTTTCCCGGCCAGAATTTTTGTTTTTTCCATGGATAAAAAAAAATACATTAAGAAAGAGTGAGGTCAGAAACAAATAGGCCTAAAGGCCAAAACATTGCTCATTTATTGACCTGACAGTAGGTCAGTGGCTGAAACTGTACACACTGCCAGCACTGATTCACTATGAGTAGTTTTTGTTCATGTACAGTGTGAGTAAGGGAACTTCTCAAGCCACTGAATATTCAGATATTCAGAAAAATGTTATGGTGATTGCACAAGTCATTTGATGGGTTAAACTGTTACAATTCTGTTGAACTAATAAATAATTCTATTGACCTGCTTCTTCTTTCATGACATTATGTGATTCTGACTTGCGCCATTACTACAGATCAATGTGATGATATGGAATGGATAACTCAATGTAAAATGATGCATAACAACCAACAAAATCTCCAGTCAAAATGATTATGGCAACAGTTAATAAAAGTAAAAGATAGTAAAAATGGAATGTCAGTTTTAAAAACAAATATATTTTATATATAGAATTTGATTTCAGTACAAGGAATGTAAGTTTTGAGGAAAATATATAACTTTGAGTGAATGTCTTATGAATTGTGCCCACAGCAAATGAGTTGAAAGTCGCACCAGACGATCAGAGTTACAGCCGTTTTTAACTACATGTATTTTCAAAGTTGGACACCAAAAAAATTTTTTTTTTTTTAGATTAAAAATGTTTAATTTTTTTTTTGTGGGGAGAAAAAAAAACGTTGGAATCTCAGTTGGAAAATAGTTCAAAATCGCCATAACTTGAAATCACCTGGCCCGACTTCCAACTCATTTGCCCTGGACACAAGACATATACAAACATAATTTATTATTAACATGCAAGCAGAATTCCCAAGACAGGCTGAAAGTAATGAAAAATTTGTTACGTTAAATTCCACTGTTTTCAAATCCTTATGCAAGCAAACAGAAAGATACTGGATTTCAAAAAAAGATGAGAGGTATTACAGTAGAAGTTATCCAGTATAATCCAGTACAAAACCTTCATGTTAACAATAACAAACATATATAACTGTTGCCTGTTAATGTGTGAAAAAAAAGTTTTAGCAATGTTACAGACTTGTATCTAATACTAATATATCGAATCATATGCTATAATCAATGATGTGAATTTGGCAGTGTACTCGTATAGCAAAGCAAAATATGTGCAGCAAATGATTTTTTCATAATTATGATTATTGATACATGTATCTGCATCTAAAAGAAAAATAAAAGCTGTCTGGAAATCATCATGGCCCATAACTACATGTATAAATACAATACCAGACAGACATAAAATATGAAAAAAAAACTTTCCTTCCCTGATGTGTTATGTACAGAGCATGTAAAGCTGTGATAGTAGATGTACCAATACAGTGAGGTTCTAAGCTCATGAATCTCTGTGAATTACAATAACACAGTTACCGACCACACGTTTCAAGATCTGGATCTTAAAATCATTCTGTCGGCACAAATTTACAACTAAATCATTTGCTTACGTCTCAATGGACAAAAGATCATAGTCCAGAGTTCACCACAAAATCAAGCAAAGCTTGTTTTAAAATCTCACGATAAATTTAGTACAAATGCATACATCATCAGATGAGTAAAAGTTTTTTTCTTCCTGTCCTAGTTGTAGACAACGTGGCAAAAGTCAGTGAGTCTCACAAAAAATTGTTTAACTTTCTATGCCTTTACATAGTGGAGCGCCATTCTAAAAGTACAGAATTCATTCAGCAAAAGAGTTCTGTGTGACAAGATCTTCCATATTCATTAAGCAATTCAAGAACCCATCACAAAAAAGTGAACTTTGACCTCAGGTAACTAACATCAACAACAATGCTATCACCAAGTTCCATAATGAGGATCTTGTGTTCAATTTTTCATGAACATTATATACTACATGTATAATACAAAATGTCAAATACCGATATTACTGACATACATGTATTATTAATAAGTTTTCTAAAAATATAATTATGTAAAATATAACCACTTATATCAAAAACACAACCTGCAAACAACAACCCTGTATGCTGATGGGGTCACTCAATGGACATCATAAAAAAAAAAAGCTGAGTCCAAACACAAGACAGGACCTGTTCATCATGGCAAAGGCACAAGTTTTGTTCATAATATTAAAGAGTAGAAAAAAAATCACATTTGGATTGGAATGTTCAAGAATATAATAATGACAAAAAAGAAAAGAAAAGGGGAGAGAAAAAAAAAATGAAGAAAAGAAAGAAAGAAAAAAGGAAGGAAAGAAAGAGGGAAGGTCAGAAAGAATGGACAAAAATTATAGTCAAACTGGAATGTCAGCTGTGGTGATGAAAATTAGGACACAAATGTGTAAGTTTATATTTTATAAATGGATCAGAGTTGGGACAAAAATGCTATTCTATTTCATACATGAAATCAAATGGCTCATTGCTGTACAAATTTAAATGCTTAAAGCCAGGGCAATTCATCAAAATGATCATGGTGGTTTAACATCAAGGAAACAACACATTGCCGAGACATGCTGATAAATTAAAAAACAAAAAAACTCTCTAATCAAACATATCCTAGAGTTCCTCTAGTTTACTAGAGTTCCATATCCCTGAAAATTGGTTCATATTTTGCATTAGGCAAGCTTTACGCACGATAAATACCAATCTCCGGTTTCCCAAACTTCCTATGATCATGTTCAATTAGATGATATCCCCTTTCCCCTTTCCGAGGTTGACAGGCTAGCTAACAACCTTTTTTGTAGTGCCTCCATTGTGTGTGGCTAATCCATGTGCAAATAGATAGTTAAGACACACTGTGTCTCCTCATTTGTGTGTGCTTGTCTTATTCTAAGATGCAGTAGATGGTATTTGGTGACTAACTGCTGTCAAGTGAAGCCTAGATTAAGAATTTCAAGTCAGACTAGAACAACTATGACTTTGATACTTCGTGATTTTATGGCCTGCCTGCTAGTTTATCCAGTAGTAACAACTTACAAAGCAAAATGCAACATGGTATTTGGGCAATTTGAACATGAACAGACATTTCAAGCAAGGGTACATTATAAACACTTCAACACTTCTCCAGTCAGCCTTTTTTTTTTCTATACACACAACCAAATTAATTATGACTGCGATGTTTCACTTTAGCTATGGCAGCACAAGATATGCAGACTTACTACAAGAACACTTTAAGTCATTTTTGGCCTAAACTGAGTTCAAGCAGTGGCTGGATATACGTCAAGTCTTCTACTAACTTGCTTTCAAGGCATTGTTTCCAGCACCGAATTTCAACTGAAATAAAACAAGTGAGTTGATTTATGGTGAACTGGATGTCTTTTCCCATTTCAAAAATGGCCATCAAAATTCCATCCAAAACAGCCAACAATGACCAGCAAACTTTCTTAATAGCCATGAATGATATGGAATCCCACTGCATACATAAACACTGAATATATATGAACATGTCTGACACTCCAGGTAAGAGTTTGTATTAATTCATGCAAAACATGTTCTTGGCTTACTTGGTGAATTCCACTTTTAGTTTTGGTCATTACACTCTTGTAAAATTGTTCACTTCCACTGTTTGGTTATATTGTACAACACTGGAACATAAATAGGCCTACCTAGAGATGTGCCTTAAACACCACCAAATTGCAATATTGCTTAGAGAAACAGTGTCAGATAATTTATTTTTATTTACTTAATGATTTCACAATGTTGCACACTCCATTATGTCACATGATTTACAGCTCATTCAAATGATTTGTTTAAAGTACATGTATTGCTTAAGTTCGGCATAGTAATGAAGAGATTGCAATAAAAGCTTTTTCCATTTCTTGAAAGTTTTCATAGGTTTCAAAACAGAACAGAAGGACCGTCAATATTTAATTTGCTCCATTTAATTATTTAAAACAAAAAATAAATTTGGAGACACTTTGAGCTGATAATTGTATGAGTATTTCATTCAGTTTGAGCAAACGTCTAGCAAATCTAAAAATGAGCTTATCTAATGCTGAATGTTAATATTCTCCTGCCTTCTTGACAAATGCTTTAAAATTATGCAAAATAAAAAATGAAAAAAAGAAAAAAAAATACACAGGACATCACGTGGGACTCATATAGATAGATCATAACTCTTTCACTACCAGCATCTTGCTGTATTCACTTGGTTGTCATCTGGTAAAACCAGTGATCGACATCAAGTTAATGATGCCTGAACAGAACTATTGCTCCTTACATTGCCCATTTTTTCAGTCACAACAGTTGCAGCTATTAGATCTAGCAATCTGAAATGATTTCTCAAAAATATAATGGCCCTCTACTGGCAATAAAAGAGTTACAGACAGAAATATATGTACTAAAATGCATCAAAATCAAGCAAGAATGATATGATGTAAATTAAAACACTAGCGTAGCGTGACAAATGTCATTCATATTTTGTTGCCACGCACATGTATAATGAGTTAAAATCAGCTTGAAAATTTGATATAGAGACATTAAGACATCAATACTGCTAGCAAGTTTCCCTGAATACACAACCAGACTTGTCTTTGGACATAGTGGAGTGATTTGGTCAATGAAACAAACAATAAACATGTGACATCTACTGCATAAATTCCATTTGTTCAAATCTAGTAATATATAGCCTGTGAGGTACATGAAAATGTAAAGCTAATGATTATGAATCTCTGACATGAGAAAATGTTTATGAAAAGGATTAATTATACTTATCAAGCCAACAAACAAACAAACAAAACATTGGTCAAATCAAGATCCAACTTTCCCTTGGAAAACAGATTGTATGAAACTGTCCAAACAAGCCAAACTATACAAGACAAGCATCTTCTTTGTTACCACAGACAAAAGCAGAATCCAGCATCTGATGATCCGGCATTGGTCATTCTCAAACTGTTGGTTACTGACATGATAAAGCAGAAACTTCAGCTTCAAAGTTGTAAAGTTCTGTCCAGCCACTGCAAAATAAAGAGCAAAAATCTGACAATGAATTCAAAGTTCCTTAACATGAACATTTTTTCAGTTGCCTTATGACTTTTGTTCCAGATGATCTTACATTAATGTAATTTCCCAAAACAGAACATGAAACTGTGCTCAAGCTTACTCTGTCTATCAAAGTGTTGAATATCATAGACGAAATAAGATAAGATAGATAAACTTGATTTAATGTCATAGACAGGGATAGCTTTGTGGTAGTAACTATTGAAGGAAGGTCTTAATAACTAGCTTCAAAGTCCTTTCAAAAGGAAAGTCACATAATCACAGCTATCGCAGGTCCCTAAAAATAGCTCTCACTTACAGCAAGCCTATGCAAAGACACCACTTTCATCTCTTTCATTAAATTAAGAAGACATATACTCCTGAGGAACAAATAACTGTAATATTTTTCAGAGGGAAATACTATACCAGCACAACATCTTATTAGCAAATGGCAGGATCTACAACTTACTTGTTCCAAGTTGAGTGTCGCTGTGCCATCCTTCTGGATATCATGGAAAGCATCTGTAACAAAACAGTCAAATTTGTGAACATGAACAAAGGGAATAGCTATGCCTTAAAAAAAAAAATGGATGTTTACTTTATTTTTTTAATTATTTTTTTTAAATAAAAAATCCTGAAAGTGAACAAATATTTGCTGATGAGTCTAAGAATATAATAATAATATACTCAGGTATAGCTAGTTCAGATTCAGTGCATTTCAATGACTGACTGCTGCTCTCAAGGAAAATGAACTTCACTACATACAAAATGACATTATGTGAATGATTGTCTTGCCCACAAAAGCATGAGTATGGCAGGAAAGATGAAACGGTGAAAAATGAAAAGTTCATATATACTCTGGTTTAACAACATGAGCCCCAAGGAATTTTTCATGCACAAAATACTAGTAACACAGTACTCACTGAAAGTTTTCATCAGCCTTGCCATCAAGATCAGATAGTTGTCCAGACTGATCATGCCTCGCTCGTCTGCATACTTGAACGTCAGCGATGCCAGCGTCTTGTTGGACACTTTGTACCCTGAAATCACATCATGATCCCAAGTTAACAAAACTACTCCACAACAGAATAATAGAAAAACAACAATTCAGCTGCCTTTCTCCCTTTCATGAGACCGGTTCATTTCAGCCTTCAAATGCTTGATACTTTCATTGTCAAGTTTTTCCTTGTTATGTACAGTAGAATACGGATGAGTCGATGCTGGTGGCGGATAACAGATAGGATCGACTCATCCGTAGTTCGACTCACCCGTAGTTCGACTCACCCGTATGTCACTGAAGACCATAAAGCTAAAAGTAAGCACTACTATTACTACTTTGGAATGACATGTCGGGCATTATAATGGTTAGTTCTCCTTACGCATTCTTTCATCGACCATCAAATTTTCAGTGAGATTGACCTAGCTTTTGATTGAATATAATGAAAATAATGTAACTCGCGGATTATTATCGACACCTGTTGTCATCGGAAGTTTCACTGTCGTCCACCGCTCCCAACCCTGCCTCCTGGACATTCATGTTCAACTCAATACGGTCGCCGCAGCACAAAACTTCGTCACTCTTCAACACTCCTCCCTTCATATGATATGAAACACTGTAATTACATGTATTTCCTTATTATTAAGACCTCACAACATCATGCATCTAAACATTGGTGAGAATGCCTTTTGAAAAAATAAAAAAAGTAATACCAACAGATCTTAAAAATAAAACTATTCTTGGCTATTAAATAGACATAAACAGGAGTCAAGGAGTCTACAAATTTCACAATTGTCAATCCATTCAGCTATCAAAACCCAAAGTATGACATTTGAACATATGAATTAATTCATTATATGAACACTTTCAGGCTGACAATCACAAGAACGTATTTGATTATATTCGTCATTTTCAACGCAAGTACACTCCTCTGTTTGTAGCTTTGCATTAATCATATGAGATATGACATGATGAAATCAGGCAATGGTCAAACTGAGGTGACTGGAGAAATTATTTTTTTCAGCTGTGGTGAGGGAATTTTTAATGCAAATATTTCTTTTCTTAGAATCCTTCTATGTCCATTTCAATACGCATTTCATAGTCAAATTTTCTGAAATATATTGATTAGAAGTCCAAAAATTGAAATTTACTGACACAACCTAAATAAGAATTAAAAACGATTAACAAATTGATCAACTGATTCCCTGCATTATCTTTAATTGCCAACATCTCAACATCTATTCACAGAACAAAGATTTTCTCAACAATAGGAGGGGAAATGAGGAAGTTTAATGTGATGCTCGTATGCTTCAATATTGATTATTGTTTGACAGCATCATATCATGTCTCATATCAAAGTGATTTTTTTTTTTGCCAGTGGATTCAGAGCCTTCTGAGTGATAATTTCTCACCTCCACCATTAATGGCTGCCCTCAGTTCTCTCCCATCCATCTTTCCAGAATTGTCGGCATCGAACTGGTAGAAGAGTTTCTGCGAGAATAATAATTGAGTTGATTAGAAGGATTTCTGAATCAAATAAAAATATTCCCTGTGCTAACAGATTAGACAACAGCAAGTTTTCATACAAGGTTCTACATCCAAATATTCAAAAACCCTTAAAGGGCATATTTATATACTACAATTCTGAGCATACTTTCTATATATAAAATATTTTATGTTTATATACATCTATATTTGTCATGAAACACTGGCATACTTGATGAAAAGGATTATAAATAAATGATAATGCTGAAGTTGGTAAGCGAAAACAATTTCCATGCAGTTTCTTCAATCAAATAGACAGGTTACCAAGAACTAAATATCTGCAGCACAAATGCTATTTATGTTTCATGAACTAATATCTGTAGCATTTTCCTAACAGAACTGTTGTCACATTTCTACAAAAGAGGTTAAGAATTTGAATTTCTTTACCCATCATGTGAAGCAAATCACTGAAGTTTATCTGTGTCATTCAAAACTCATCAGGCAGCACAATGCAATATTAAAAAAAGTACAAGCATGAGGAAATACTATCATATATACCACGCAGACAGTCTTGTATTATAGACATAAGCTCTTTACCTTCCAACTTCTCAGGTGGTTCCACAGAAACTGGAACTCAAAGAAACCAAGTTGACCACTGCCATCAACCTGAACTGTGGTTAAAGATTATTCCACAAACAAGACCCTAGGTCAACACACATAACAGGTGACCTACAAGTATGCAGATGAAATTATTTAGTTGTCCTGTCAACACATAAGATTTATCTCTAGTGTCATCCAGTCATCACACATTTTTCTTTTGAACCACAGGTTTCAGTTTTAAACCCCAGCTCTGTGTCACTTTTCACTGATCTTATTTAATTTTCTACTTGATTTCATCAGTCATTTTTCTTTAACAAAAGCTGAGACATCTAAAACCAGGCTCCCAAATCTGTCCTTGTCATACCTTTACCCATTCTATACAAATCACTAATCACCATCCACACCATCTCATTTCATAAACTGACAGACAATAGGATGGGTCACCTATGTAGAATCCAGTCTTTGTCACTGCAGTGTAATGCATATCCTTTATCCATCCTAAAGTCAGATGTTCTTCACACTAATTCCATTTACCCAGTCTACAGATCAGATCACTGCATGCAGAGACAAATACTGTATTGCTGACAACAGCAAACCATGCAGGGCAAAGTGAAATAGTATGGATACAAACAAGTTGATGAGTGACACTTAGTGAACTTTTATCAGTTTAACTGCTTCAGATCAACACTTGTTTACAGATATCGACTTCTAGCTATCTACAGAATTTACTCCTTTTTCTTCTGGTAGCTTTATCATCAGTTTTGTGACATGCACTTGAAAAGAAAATCACTGAGGCAAAAATTTTAAATACACAGTGAGATTGTGTAGCTCACCCCTCAATAGTTATTGTTTTGTATCTATTGTATCTACCTGGACGAAACTTGGAAAATCTTTCTCAGTCTGATTTCAGTCTATTAATTACTTGATTCAAGACCAGATTCGAAAGTAATCCTCCGTGTTCTGCATTTTATTTGCAATCTTCTGAATACATGACAGTTAGAACTAAATGAACAGCGGTCTACTTTGAGTCCTCCTCCCCCAATGTTCTGTCCCCTGAGAAAGGATACATCCATCAGACTGACAAAGGACCTGCAAGCTTCCAAGCCGATATCACGGTGCAGTGGTTCTGAAAACAATCACAGCAAGTCATGCAAAGGATATAAACATGACAGAAATAAGTGAAAACTGAGTTATAGTAGGAAAACAAAATGAGCATTCAAGCAATGAAGAATAGGGACACTGCAATATCCTAGTAACATCTTTGTTGAAACAGGCTGGACAATTATCAATGTACCTGTGTCCATGCCTAAACAACACAATTTAGCATTCAAACATGCAACTACAAAACTAAGAAAATAAAAAAGATGTTTTTTGTTTCCATGCCTACAAAAATCAAATGAAATTCACACTCATGCTACAGTAAACAACCAAAATAGAAAGATATGAGGGGCAGTCTCTTATCTTTGGACAGTTTGTAGTTGTTGGCACCTATGACTATCAGCCAATAATTTTGTCAACTCACCATTTTTCAAAGCTTCGTTGACAGCATCACGCAACTGGAAAGGATTAACTTCCATGTTCTGGAAAGAATATCACATGTGTTATCAATATATTGTTGTTGTTTTTTTTTTCTCAGCTATCAGATAAAAACAGACAAAGCAAAGGCTAAAAAAAAACCATAAAGATGATACACTTATAAACTCTAACAACACATAACATGATGGGAATCACTGATTGTATCATGCTATTTATAATTCCAGTGTCCTTTAGAAACAAATGTCCTAGATAAAGCAATCTAAGCAATATATGACAATGCAAGTTTTACATTTCACATCTATACCAATGGCCTTCAATAACAGCTTTCATTTCATCTCATCTTTTTAAAGGCTGCTTTCAGGAATGCTTTCACAAGTTTTCAGTCACACAGAGCATACAAATACTCAAACAAGCACATACCATGCAATCTTAAACACTGTATTTTAATATTTTACCTACAAACAGCTAATACTAACCTCTCCTGAGACCCTGTGAAAAAATTGCTTGAAACTTTCCTCTTGTTCCCTGACCTCTGGGGAGACAGGTAGAGGAGCAACTTCTGTTCTCTCTGGCTTGTCATCACAGTACCTGGACGCAAGGAACGTGAGCATAAACATTAAGGCAACAAAAATATCTGGCACATATAACAGATAAACGTGTATTTCTGTGTCATTCTTAGACTACCTGGTAATTATTCAGTGAAGTATTTAGATATACTTCTTTCGTTACATAGTTCAACAATCTGAACATATCATGCAAAGGTTGAGACTTGCTTGGCTATCAAAGGAGAATGTCTAGCATAATACGTGATCCTGAGCCTTCAAGGGATATCTATTCTGTCTCTACCCACAGATCTAAATCAGTATTTAAAACACTATTACTTATTACAATAGGAGCTGGAATCAAAGGAATCTACATGGAATAGGTGCTTGAGGATACCTTCACTAGGATTGCTCCGGCCACTTCCATTTCATAACATAACGACATTTCATCGGAGCCATGCTGGGCTAAATGAATGAATTTTTTAACAGCTTACTCAATAACATTTCCTCTCTCAAAGAAGAATCTGACATAATAATCTGCCTCCTCGTTGGCCTCGTACGTGCTCGGCACCAGCACATACTCTCCTGGAGGTAAAGCAATCCTTTTGGTGACCTGTCGAATGTTGATGTAGGGGCCAGAATGTTCCACTGATTGATGGTAGTCAAAGAAATCTTTCTTCAGGGGCAGGGAATAGCCTCGTTCATACTGCAATAAAAAGAGACAGAAGGTGAGTCCACATAATGGCTGGCTAACTAATTCAGTCACTCAGTTAGTAAATATATGCTTTTGCTGTTAAGTTCTTTTACATAATTTGGGTTCACTTGTGGATGATATTGCAAACATCAACTGAAATCTTTGTCAAAACATGCATCTCTTGTAAGCATTACCATTGAAGTAAAACTGCACAGTCAAATTGTCAAATCCACTACTTGCAAAGCCAGACTTTCACACTCAATAATCACTAGTCATTAAATATATCTATTCATTTGCTCACCTGCTGATTCTGATACTACCTACATTTAGATGACTTTGAAAATTTGCATGAACACTGCAAATATCCTCGTTTGATTTCACTTCAGTATTTTTACCTCTGGCAAGTCAAAGCCAGACAAAATCAAAGCACAGTTGAGCTGCTTATCTATATGGCATTACCTGGTAAATGCAAAAGCCAATGAAAAGGAACATCTCTCCTTTCTGTTTGATCTTACGGCGATCTTTCTGCATCAGCTGGACAATCACACTACAGATATTGTCCTCATCTTCATCTGTGTCCTCAAGTTTCAGAAAATATTGTGGGTTAGCCCAATGGGATGCTGAAAGCAAACATACGCATGTAACATCACTATGTCACTGCAAAACAATGAAATAACAGCTAAAGTAAATTATGAATTTCCAAAAGAAATATTAACACAGAGTCTATAAACAACGTATGTTTTAGATTCTTCCTGTCAATACAAACTTTAGCTTAAAATTCTGAATTCAAAACATGATATACCAGTGTCAAAGTTTAACAGCTATCCAATGACAATGCTTATTTTTTATCCATTTGGCGAAACAACGATTGTATGACATTTTGCAATTTCAGTTTAGCTAATCTGAGATCAAATGATTTTTCACAATTTGGGAATTTAAAAATATATTCTGTACATCTTTCTCCTGGGCCAGGGGGTCCATTATGTTCAAGGCTATGGGTGTTAAGTTTACAGTCTTTGTGTGACATTAAAGTATTCCCTTGGAAACACCATGGATATGCTTATTTGTATCCACGCTATTTACACCACAAAGACTACCTACACTCTCGGCTAGGTCTCCCTCCAGCATTGAAACCCCGGATCCAGCGGCCATGATGTTCAACCACCTCCCACTTTCTGGGTACATCCAGCGGGGCATCTGGCGTGAGGTTACAGATATCCAGGTTGTCAAAGTTATCCACAAAATCCTCAAAATCCATCCTGCAAAATGAAGAGAAGCAATACAAACATAATGTATTGTTCATCTATGTTAGTCTTTGCACTGCCTTAGAGGCAGCTATCTCAGCAGCGGGACTACAGCATTGCTGAACGTGGCCAACTACACATTTTATAACCAATTCCAAAATGTGAAAACTAACAATGGACTCTATTGTTAACTGTGGCACTATGGCACTACCAAGACCTGTGCACATTCATCCTGTTGTTTCTTGTGTATAAAACTGTGATCATATGTTAGCCCCTGAATGTCAATGCCCTTCCTGATCCTGAGGTTTTGTGTAGTCACTGTGCAGGCAAAATGTTTTTGAAACTCCTAAGAGTGGAATCTCTGCAGTTTCAAAAAGTTAAATATATGGTATCACACTGCTTCAAATGAGGTTTCTGACAAAACAAAACCTGCCACAGGCAGGACTGATTACAAATATAATTCTCAGGCAGTCATGAACATAAAACTAAGGGGAAACTGATTTCAGGGTGAAGTGGTACCAAGCTGGCCATAATATCTGACTGGGATACAAATATGTGGATTGTGAACATGGAAGAACAAAAGCACTCACCAAAACTCTCCATCATCTCTGCGTATCAAACCCAGTCGCTCTCTGTCCTGTGGGGAAATCTGCTGCCATTCTGGGGACCTGTCAATGGAGAAAATAACAGATGAGAAGAGCAATAAGCGAAATTAATATTTCAATACAAAATTGTGCCGTAGCTGGTCAAACTACCAAACAAAATTCCAGGATTTTCTCAGGGTAGGGCCTGAAACCTCAAATGTGGTCGTATGTGAACAATATTTCACAAAATTAACCATTCATTTGTAACATAAACATATACACTTTTTAAGTTATACTTTGGTAGTTGGAAGGGGGGGGGGGGGGGGGACAGAACACAAGA
>JBCAUA010413748.1:0-27977 GCA_038406235.1 Peronia verruculata | reverse complement strand
TTTAGTCCCCCTTTCCCCCCCCCCCCCCCCCCCCCAATTTTTTTTCTCCCTTAATTTTGTATCTGTTGCTGACTGATTTCTCTATACATCTAATTTATTTATGCTGTATAGAGGATTACTAATTTATAGTCTTTTAAACTGACAGCAAGCTTATAGTCATATCCTGTGTAAACCTTTCCGTCATGTATCAGATTTGTAGGGAAAATACATTATTGTTCATTATAAAAAGCTCAGTAAAGGTTTGGTCAATGATTCGCGTGGACACAAAATTTGGCATGCTGCTGGTGGTTCGCAAAATAATTAATATTGTCCCCTTCAATATGCATGGCTAACTTGGCTAAATAATGTTGTGAATCCTGTTGGAATTCTCCTTGTTTTTAGTCCATTTCATTGGATACCTTCTGGACTAGGAGAGGCGTCAGTCATAATGAATTATTGGAAGTATGTCTAATTTTATCCACAAAATACGTTGGTGTGTTACATCATAACCAGCATTTCGATCTGTGCAGTTCAGCATTGTTTATTATCAGTGTGAAGTTCACTCCTAAACTGATTGTGATTCTTTGACACACTTGTTGGAATGAAACTTTCATTCATTATGAACACGGCAGTTTTGACTAAGCTCAGCACATCCCTATCTGACTTGTTAAAATGGACTAAAGAGTTGCAGTTGTCCATTGCTGTTTGTGATAACCCTGACTTGCTTACTTCTAAATACTAATATATGTACTGGTCATCGATTGATGAAGGAGTAAAAAGATTTTAGTAGCAGGACAGTACATAGTTAAAACCTGTATGAATAAGTACTACCCTGTAACATAAGAAGTTGGAAAGTCCTTTTTGTATTTATGCAAAGATTCCTATAGTTGAGATGAATTCTAGTTTAGAAGTTGAGCTTATATAACTTTTTACTATAGCCAGATTCTGTAATATTTAAGAAAAAAGCAAAAAATTGTCAGGCAGCTTTAAGTTCCATTCTTTTGAGAGGCAGCTTTAATTTTCTATAGCTTCATAGCACTGGTAAGTGGAATATTTTATTACTTATCCCATCTCAGTTAACACTAAGAAATTGGAATATTTGTTCGTACTCTATTGTAACATTACGTATCAAAAGAATTTGGTGCATCATCCACCTTCATATTTTATTGTCTGTTTATGTGTTGAGAAGTGGGGAGTGTTACATACTACATCATTGTCAAATACATTTACATGAGGCCTTCATCAATGTCTTTTGTGTTTTTGCTTCACGGTGTGCATGAGTCGTTGTTGCTGAGTGCTGTGCTTGGAGATCTTCAAATATATCGACATGTTGCTATCGAATGGTCTGTCTCATTCCTTGTGGTTTCAAGAAAAATAAAAACAACTACAAAATTGGCCGCTTTCAGGTAATCCAAAACAACATCAGTGGCTGTATTTTTTGTTTTTAAATTTACTTACTTATTTATTTACTTTTTGACGGATTTCAAATCTCTCCATATCGGAGAGATATAGGCACAGGCTGTTATTTTAACATGACGATATGGTATTTCATGTGAACAGGGAAGAGAGTCAAAACTTTCACCCTTCGAAGTATCAGAGTGCATGCAAAAAAAAAAAAATCATGTTCATTAGCTTTTGCTGAGATTTCACTACAGTAGCCAGAATAATGGATCAGTATTTCATTTGAAGAAGAGGGTTAAACTTGTCATCACAGGATTCAAGGATATTATTAACAGATCTAAGCTGTCAAAATGTTTAATATTTTACCAGCCATACAAATGGCAGTTCTCTGCTGCCTCTTCCATTTGATAAAGAGGAATGCATTTCTTATGAATATGCTATTAATATATGAAGTATGTTAGCATTCATTTATCCTCACAGTTCATAAAAAAATGAACAACTTCTTTGTTCACTTTTGGTATTGATGTGTTTACATTAGGAGGCCCTGCCAAATTATTTAAAGTGAAGCTCAAGAAAACAATACATGTGCTGGAAATGCGGCCAAAGATGGAAAACACAAAGGGTATGCAAAGCTACATGTCACATTTTTTTTTTTTTTCATGCATCCGAAATTTTTAATCAGCGAATTCTGTGAAGCCAAAATTTGGTCTGGCCTTATTTCTGATAGTTCATTGTGAATGTACTTCATGAAACTCCACATCAGCAAACTTTTTAAAAAACTGTCAGTGAAGTGATAAATCCTGTTTATGTCCATTTTTCCAGTATAAAATAACAAAATAGAGGAGCACATTTTACACTACACTTCAAATTACAAACAAACAAAAAAATCTGTCAGGTATTATGTCCAAGTTGATGGCAAGTTCTCATGTTCTATTTTTCTTTTTTTTTTTTCTCTTATTTATTCTTGATTTAAGGGTTTTTTGTTGTTTTTTTTTAGTACGGTACTTTTTGTTATGCTTTTTGTTTGTTTTTTTTTCTCAAGTAAAAGATTTGAAACAGATCATATGTACTGCTGAGAAAGGGACTGGTAAAATGTGGTAGTTGGCACAGTGATATGAGAAGCAGCTTTGAAGGGAAGACTGGATATGTGACTGATGCTCGCAAAGTTTGATGATAGTATTGATAACGTATGTATACTTTTATTTGAGATCACTCAGTCATTATAACACAGGTAACATTATAGGCCAGTTATATACTTTATACATGTATGTACAAGGATGAGTTCTCTTTTCAGTGTAGAAGTAACTGAGGTCAAGCTTGATATAAAAAGGCTGAGTGTAAATGTATGTTTTGAAAGTTGATCCAGCTGAAAAACTATTCTTTCTTCTTTTGTTTTCTTTGTTTTTTTCTACATTTTTAATACCTAAATATTGATTCACATACATACATAAATCTGATCATGCGTTTTTACTATAACAAATGTCCTTTTCACACACTCTATGAATTTTCATGATTTTAAACCATTCATCAGGATATTGAGGGAATAGAGAACTGAAATATTACCACATCCAGTTTGTTTTAAATGTGCACTTTGCATGGGTCTTGAACTATAGTTCCTCTTACTATTTCACACTCTTCAATATGTGCTATGTTCTTTCTTTTTGTGGCATATGCATCTAGGAACAGGTTTTTATGTTTCTGTATTTATCGTTCTGTTATTATTTAGAATATTTAAGTAGGTCGTTAACTCTGAAATGTGGGCAGGATCCAGACTGTACATTTCTCTATCACTCACCAGTCCCTTTGGCATATCTTATGGAACTTAATCGAGACAACTTCCACCATGAGGTTGAAAGACGCATATGAACATAATGTAAAATGTGGAACATAAGAAAGTATCGAGATGACATCTATGTGCCCACTGTTGACACAAGATGGCATAGTTTTGTATTACACTGTATGTACATTTTGATCCGCTACATTCTAAAACATTTTGCTCATAACTTTATTGCCCTGTACATAACAAAGTGCCACTGTGGTATGCAAACTACTCTTTCTTTACTGTCGAAGGACTGCCTTAATACGTTAGCAGTTTGGTGTCTGCCTTGTAGTTCTTGTTTCTTTATGTTTACTTTTGTTGTATTGTTCTTGTGACGTTGCCATTTTTAAAAATTTTTTTTTGCTTTAATTTTATTGGTGATAATTTGAATTTTATGCTTTATTTGTTGTTGTTTTTGTTTTTTTTTTCTTGTCTTTGTTTTTCTTTCTTCCACTTCACCTCTATGATGATTTCTTTGTTGTGTAGTTTTTTTTTTTTTTTGTTTTATTTGCTCATCAACTTTGGATATTTAGCTATTACTAATTTATTTCATGCAATGTCAGAGTTTGTATTTTCAGAAGTTTTATACCTTTAAATTAATAGAGTATCCCATTTGGTGATTGGCATTTCTTTACAGTAACTGAATCAGAAACTTCAGATATTAATCAAATATCATGTATACAAATATTGAACTTACATTTCCATACTTTTTCATCATCAGTGAAGACAGTCTTGTAATCTCAAGTAATTTTATATCGACTTTCATCAGTAGGGTGAGATTCATTTCAGATTTATCAATTTGTTTATATATAATTATTATTCTTGATGTGAAAACTGATATGAGATTTATGAGGAGGATTTGGATTTTTACCAAGAGAAAGTGAAGACATATATTAAACATATTGAATGACACTGGTTTGACTTTTCTTGTATTGTGTTTGTGTTTTACTCAGAGTTGATGATATATTGATGGTTCAGTGCAAGATTGATCAAGTGCTCTTTCACAGAAGAGACGAAAGAACTGTTAAATACATACATACATGTATGTATGACATATCATATGCAAACATTACAATTTACAGACTGAGATTTTGGAAATGCTAAACTATTGATTGACAAGAAATCATCTCTTGAAATAACTTTCCAATCAAATGTTAAGGAAGGCTTTGTGGAAGAATGAACTTTGGAAATCTGACTTAATTGCAGTTTGCAACAGAGCATCAATATAGAATCTGTAAACTGTCAAACTACAGAAATTGCATCCATAACACGTTCTGCTTTGTCATCACTTGTATTTATTTGTTGGTGATTGCAAGTGAGGTTTCTTTGCACTTTCCAGGTGAAATATAACTTCTAATATTTTCATTTTCTTTCTGTGAAGCATTTGAAGATTCATCATTTACTTTGTGTAAAATATACTGTTATGAACTTGTCTATTCAAACATCTCCAAGCAAGGAGTATCATTGTAATTTGCCAAATTCTTGTAAGAAACAAAACAACAAACAAAGAACCTTCTATAATAGACATCATATATCTGTCACTCAATGAAATACCAGCAATTTTCAGGTATCATTTGATCTATGTAATGTGTCATGATTCATTATTAGATCATCATATTGTCTTTCAAACCTGTCATGGAAGCAGCATCTTCATTTAACATCGACAAATTCTTTGAAAATCAATAAACGGAACTACAATAATATGAAGTGGCAAGCTATAAAGCAGATCTGAGTAAATGGAATGTCTTCATTTAGCATCGACAAATTCTTTCAAAATCAATAAACAAACACTGTGATAATTGAATACGCAATGGCAAGCTATAAAATAGATCTTGGAGTGAAATTATACAGGAATTATTTTCCGTTTTATAACTTCATGAATCTAAATATGAGTTGACTGTCATCAAGTATCAAAAAGAAAAAAAGCTAGGATGTTCATTGTTAATGCGTATCCTATTTGGTTATATTTATTTGGAATAACAAGATTTTCGTCAACAGCATAATTTATATTTCTGACTCTCAGTAACTTCATACTGAAAAATAATGTTTTTTGGTCCATAGCTAAAGCAGTACCCCAATCTGTTTCTTACTGAAAGATAAGAGAACCAAGAATAAAATGTCTCGCGTTCAGTCGAAATGAGACATAAGTCACTAGGCTAGAATCCAGAAATCGGGCTTTGAATGTGACGAGGGCGGTCAGATACAAAATTTTTTTTTATTGCAGAAATGGAAAGTACATTCATTACTGAGCAAGGCAAAAATATCAGTCTTACTCTCGATTTATAAATATATTAGAATCACGTTTTTGTGAGGTAGGTTTGTAGATGTATGCATTGGACTGTTCATTTAAATTCGATTTTGGTCATTGCAGGGGGTTGCCTTACCCCTTGTCTCTTTAAACTGCAATATCTCTGGCTAAAATAAAGCTAGCTCAAAATGTGGTGAAAAATGAACATATGTCTCTTTTTGACTGGCTGCAAGACAATTAGTTAGACTGACAATTCCTGAGGTGCTTGTGACAAAATTATTCATGGTCATAATTTCAAACTAGAGGATGACATTATGATATCTATCAGATAGCAGAGTAAAAATATGCATTTGATATGAGACAAGCCAGTGCATTGCAAGGAATATGTGCAAAAGTTTTAAACAAAGACTTACCAATAAATCACATCCAGCTGGTCTTGACGCTGGTGTAGACAAGTGCAAAAATAAGTTGGGGAGAGGTAGATAGAGAGGTTGATTATGCTGTGACACAAGGAGGCAAATCACAGAATTATCACTGGTAGATGGTGAGAGACCTTGACACATTGTTTTCTGCTACACATCCTTTTGTCCTGCCAACCCCCCCCCCCCCTTTCCCATCACTGGAAACATTTATCTATCCTGATGCTTTCATTCTTGTTGGTTTCTTTTTTTATTTTTTTCTGATGATTTTTTTTTTTTTTTGTTGGCCTTTGTGTGTATTCATGTACATGTATGTGTATTTTTTTAAAGACTTTGACAGGTATTTCATTCCACGTGACTATGTTCTATGTTTCCTTTACTTGGTATAACCTCTTCACTTTATACACCTGATGTCTTTGCACTGTCCTATGTTTTTATTTCCCATATCAATGAAGAGCAAGCTGTGTTTTTCATGCATTTTATGAGAAGATATACTGCTTTTATCCATGAATTTCAGGATACAGCCACAAAACTGAAAGACAGGTTATTACTTGATTTATCTTTGACCAAAAAACAAGCAGCAGTGAGACATTACAGATGAGCATAGCTTACATACAAAATAGGAGAAACAATGCACAGAGTTGCCACTGCAATTAATAGATTTGTTCGACTAATTGAAAGGTTGGAAATACCGACGTCTATTTTTAGCAGGGGGTACAAACACTCCAAACTGTTCACAAATTTGACTCACTTTTCGGTTTGACCCTGTTACGGTGTGGAGGAAATATGTCACTATAATTCTTCACTGTGAGGTTATTGAACGTAGATGGCCTCCAAATAAGAGCAGTAGTGAGTAGTGTTAAAGATGTAATGACTTAGCCTACTTCCGGCGTCGCATTTTTCCAAAAATTTTGCATTCAACAAATAGTGTTGTGGGATTTCATGGTGTTTATTTTCAGTAGGGGGTACAAACACTCTGCAGGGGATTTCCAGATCTGTGCTTAGTCGAATATGAACTATTATTCATGCTGATAGTGTTTTTTTTTCAGTCTGTTTTTGTTCTCACAGGTCAGCCGCATCTCTTAAGTGCATCACAGAAATCTAATGGTCCTCTCCTTGCAATCATCCAAGGACGGTTGATTCCTGAGTATAACAATTGTAAAGTTGTGAAAAAAGACAAGAGCATATTTACTTTATTATGTATATGATGTTAGTCATATTAATATATGCAGGTTATAACATCGTGCTCTCTTCACATTTTTGTCAAGCTACACTCACCCATTGTCGCCTTGATAATAAATTGTCAGGGCCATTGGTAGACACAAAGGCAGTTTGTTATGCCGGTTAATTTTTTAGCTGTCAGGCATTTACAAATGCCATACGTGAAGTGTATGGAAAGAATTGGCTGTATATGTTTCTTATGTCAGAATCATGAACATATAGGCTATAGAACTGATATTCAGAGAAACGGCATGGAGACGCTCCGTGTATATAAACTGACACAATGGAGAACCGGCCAATATTTCAATGTGATGTCTCATCAGTCTGCTATAGTTAACAGATTGTCTAGTGCTACTGACTGTATGTTGGTGCCAGTTTATCTTTGCTTATGGCATAAGTCATTTTCCACCATTCTGAGATGTCAAGTAAAAAACTGTTTATAAGCACAAGTCATTTGATGAGTAATGTCATTGTGGGCATATTGGTGTTTAAATGACATTTGACATCACGAGATAGTTCTCATGCTCCAGAAATGCCATGAGACATCCCTTGCATTTTGGCATTAGTTAGACTTATGCCTTTATTGTAGATTACTCACTGTTAATGTGTTTGATCACTTTGTGCAGAGCTGCTGTGGCTTGTTTGTCTTCCTGTCAGTATTACTGTTTGCCGCTGATGTTGCCTTGTCTAGTCTTATTTTGTCTGCTTTGTCCCCATGAAAAAAATTATTTCATAAAGTTAACATCATGAAGATATGTAAAGTAGCACACTTTTAGATATGGTATCTGAACATAATTTTTGTACTCTGCCTGTCAAAATGTCAGTGAATGGTTCTCTTTCCAAATACATGTACTTTGTACTTTGTAGCTCTCAGACAAGTAAGAATTTTTTCTTTTTCAGAAGGAGAATGGTTATGGTTTTTATAAGCTTTTCAACCTCCTGTAGTGGTGGTTATCTTAGATGTCGACAACCGTGGTAAAAAAATAACATAACACTATTGTGTTATGTGATCATGTTTTGTCTCATGATACTTATAACTTCTCAACAGAAGGAGAATCTCCTAGAAATTTATTTGTGTGCATCAATTTTAGAACATAGAACTGACTTTAGCATCTAAAGAAGATAACTTTGTAATCTGTAAGTGTAAAAATAGAGAAACACCACCAGATTGCCGGTATATGACTTCCAATTTCAAGGAAGCGCCTTTTTTTTTAAAAAAAATTTTGTGCCTTTTTGATTATTCAAATAATTTATTGAGAAATTTGGAATGCATGTTTGCAGTTGTTATCTCCCTTCAGCACTGAAAAGTTAATACATTATTAGCACAATTCATCAAGTAGAATTGTTTTGTTTCATGCCCTGGTGTAATGTGCTGAATGAAAGCAAAATGTAAATTGAAAAATACATATATTTCAGGTATATTGAAATTCCAGTACCGGTACTCTTAATATTAATAATCTTTTCTAATGTGTCATTCCGTCTTTCTGGAGCTGAGTGAGATAAAAAAAAATGACCATAAAATGTTTTGTGGATGAATTAAAATGTATTTCCTATTGATAAAGCATTATTTGCAGGAACATTGTAGAGAAGTATTTAACTAATGCATCCATTAGACAACACATACATATACTTTCTCTATAAGACTTGACCTGTTTGCAGTATAATATGAAAAAATGATATATAGAGTAGACAAAAATTTGGGAGTTTTCAACTGAATAGTGTCCATTAATGTTATATAAAATTTTAAAGTAAATTGGCTGAATAAGCATTAAAACATTGATGAATTTGTTCCGGCAAAAAGTGTTCTATTGAGAGTAACTTCCATTCTCACTTGGCCTAGTAATTTTTTTTTTTAAGAACTCTTAATTTTTAAAAAAAAATGGCGCTAAAAAGCCTGATACTCACCAGTTATGAGATAGCTGTTCACAAGTGGCCGAAATGCTAAATTGAAAAATGTAATGTAACAGCATGTGGCTATCTGACAAGTTCTTAGGACACATATTTAGATTTTGTATGTGAATTAAGATACGTGTAATACAAACATAATCTGTAGTACTAGTAGTACTATTTAGAAGGTTTAGACTTTTCAGACACTGTTTATTGATGCTGGTAGAAAGAGGAAGAAAGATTCTGAAAAATCAGGTGGGCAGTATGTAGCTGTTTTACTTCTCTTCAGAAGATGAAGCCAGACAGACCCTGTCACCTGTTTAGTAACTGCATATGCACATACAGCACTGCATGTTTATGTACACATTATATGATTGTGACCATTCTCGTTATATATAATGAACAGGTAAAATGGAATGTGTCACTCTAGGCCAGTTTCTCCCTATAGAAAAATATCTCCTCAGAATACGACATGTGGCACGATGAAATCAGGCTCTCGTCAATTTTGAGCATCGGAGTTATTGTATTTGTTATTAAATTATTTATTTCCCTTCCTGTGTATGAACAATTTATTAAAGACGATGGGGGTGACCTGTTGGTGCAGCTGAATTTAGCGAGAAAATTGCCAATCGCTTTTGTTAGGCTTTTGTTAATCCTTGTTAGGCCACGCCACTAAATCACAACTTTTGGGCTTTTACTCAGTCTATTTCAGCAAATTTGACTATGAAATGCATTCTTGGATTGATATAGAAGGGTTCTGTGAAGAAAAACAAATTGCTTTAAAAATTAATTCAGGGTTGCAAAACATGATTTCTCTGACAGTCCCAGTTTGGCGAGTGCTCATATCATTGTGACATGTCTCATTTGAGAATTATTTTGCCCACAAATACAGAAGTTGTCTGCTTTCATTATGTGAATAATGTCAGTCAATATTGATACGGAAACAGCTTCATCATCAGTTTTACTGTTGCATTGTTATTATCAGATTAACTAGCTTGAACATTAACAATATTTGTATATTAGTATTAAAAGTATTTCATGTGATGATCTGTATTACTGCCATTTAATGATATGATATACATAATTCTTATATTTCTTCAGTATGAGTTGAACAACTGAAAAATACCATTAACAGATATACATATTCTCGAAATTTTCTTGATTGGAGCAACAGCGATTATATACACATTTCTTGTGTTGGCATTTTTTTAAATTACACGAATGAATTTTTATCAAAATATTCTCAAATAAATTGTAACATACATTCAAAGCTGTGGCTTTTAGTGACATTTGTATTGGACCTAATATTTGGTTCGTGTGTGTTTTTTTTTTTTTTTTTGTAAAACTGTGAAAAGTATACTTTTTAGTTCACAGACAAAATCGTTCATGTCCTTTAATTTCCTTAATGCTTTTATATTTATAAAACTTAACCCAATGATTTTTTTTTAAACATTCAACAATTGTTTCCCACCCTGCCAATCAAAATGTCTTAAGCTGATTTTCTACCAAATCAGATTACTATTATATAAAACCTTAATTCAAGCATGATTAACTGGGGCAAAAAAGTTTTGAGCTGGTTTGACCATAGCGAGAGATATTTGCAAATTGAAGAGACAAGTGGTAACCCCTCAGCACCAGTTAAAAATCAGGAGAAAAATTGGCAAAAATGAATTTATACAACCACTTCTAAATATGTATTGTACCCAAGGTAAATGAATCAGAAGTTGCTCCGAGCTATCTTGAACTATGGCCGTTATAAACCTTTTTCCAAATCTGATACTAAATTTTGTTTGTTTCAGGTTGAAACAGGTTAAATTTTTGTTTGTGAAAAGAAAAATTATGTGGTATCTGAGTCGGGGAAAAAGTTAACAATGGCTGTAGCTTGAAATCGCCCAGATCAACTTGCGAATCATTAGCCCTGGGTGCAAGACTTATGAAGATCACAGGGGAAGAATGACGATAGTTACTAAACACTAGTTTTATGTAAAATTAATTTCAAGATTTGAAAGTGCATGATTCTTTTTTAAGAAATATATCCTTGAATTTGATATTACAGTATTCCAGTCGTCTTTTGATAGAGGTAGACAGAAGGCGCGAAACTTCAGTAGGAGGGCTATGGGAAGAACAGATAGCCACGAAAACTGTATTTTTTTACTACTGTCATTTTTCCCTGTGGTCTTCATATATAATTTGCCAACAAGGACAGTTATCCAGGAATGAACGTTGATTCTATTTCTGTAAGATGAGAGCATCAATATCTGACTACCTTCATCACATTATATCCCTACTTTCTTTGTTTGAGTTCAATAACTCAAGGCTCATTCATGAGACATCTGTTTGTGTATTTCAAGTAGATCACACATGCAAAAACAAACCACAATCAATCAAACACACAAACAGTGAAATGATGTCAGATATCTTTATTGTTTATGCACACATCATCAAGCACAAAAAAGTTCACTCAAAATTACATTCCTCCACATGTTTTTCTTGTAATCTTTTGAAGGTGCCACAGAGCCTCAAAATGCAGTGGCATTATTTATGAGATTCATGGACATTTCTGCGGTTGCTCTCAAGAAGTTGGTCAGCTAGTGAAATTTTAAATTTTCAGCTAAACACAGTTATTAAATGTTGATTGGTCTGGTTTAGTTTGTACTGGATATAAGAGTGCATCAACATGATTACAGCTATATTGTTGAAGACTTTTACAAGCTATATCAAAGGACAACATGTCACGCAAGCAGGCTAAATGAGTCAGATGTCAATGGAGCCTTATTGAGAAAACTGGATTGTACTATGTTTGTTTGTTCATGTTGGGGTTAAACAACACATCAGCACGATTACAACTATATTGTGTTAAACACGGTAACATACGTTTACACGTCAAGAAAATGAGAAGAAAGAAAACAGGACAGAAGACAAGAGCAAGGAGAGAGAGAGAGAAGAGATGTCACCCGTGGAGCGTTGAGGATGACATTCCATAGGAGACACCCCACCGATGATGGGCTCTCACCACCTGCAGGTAGGAACAAAGGACCTACTTATACATACACCCCGGGCCCCCATGGGGGCGGATTGTACAAACCTTGGGATCACAGAAACAACAGTATATAACTTTGAACACAAATATCTTGGCACAGAAGAGTCCTTGCTAATTTTTTTTTTTTGTCACCAAGTCAAGAATAGACACCTATGTCACATTGTATTGGTACCAGCAGTTTTGCACATGAAACATCCAATCCACATCAAACTCATCTCACCCAATTGCATTTCAAACAGTTCAAGATGAGTTATTTCCTGTGTATATTTGAATTTTCAAACAGTTGAAAAGTACTTGCTGCCACCTTCGAGAGAAAAAATGTGTTCAAAGGTTTCCTTTCAGTTGACACCATTTCACCATCTGACATAATAATTTTTTTGAACTTATTACAGTGCAACTGACATATTAGGGTCTATTTAAATAAAGCTGAAGTAAGTGAAAGTCGATATGAGATAAGTATCAATCAGGCACAATGAAATAGTCTATATCCCAGCACATGCCAAGTCCATGTGCATGCTAGCTGCACACCTAGCACATTGTGCGTCTACCAACCTGCTATAGTTAGCAGCGGTAACAGTAGGCTGGATAGTTTAATCCAGCTGAACACATGCTGCTCAACAAATCTTGCAGTTGCTTGCCAAACAACAATATGGTATCAGCCCACGCAGACAAGTGAAAGCTGGACAACCACCTTTGTTTAGTTTTACGATGCACTTCTGACGGCCAGAACACAACTTTACGCTGTGTGTACTATGAATAGGGAAAAAACGCTCAGGTGTGTCGATATATGAGAAACCATGGCAAAATAATGTCGAAATAGGGGATTTCATATATAAGTAATACACAGAGAATAATTGGGACTGAAAAAGTACATGAAGTACATGTATGTCAACCTAAGAGGAATGTCGATATAAGCAATTACAATATATGTGGACCATACTGTATATACATTTCCAGCTGAACTGCAATTTACAGCAAAACAAATATACAAAATGCCATGGATCACGTTTGTGACAATATGATAATATGCCAGCCCTGTGTACATGAACATGGTGGATATAGCTGGCTGAGTATCCTTCAGACAGAATACTGTGTCCAAGACTAAAAACAATTGCAAGACAAAGTGTAATAGGCATTAAATTTTGAAAAAAAAAAAAATTAATACTATCTAACAAAGTCCTGTACTTTGAGCAGGGTGGATGCTCTATTTTACCACATGGCTGTACATATCGTTAACACCACCAATATTGTGCTTATGTTTGTTTCCCACATGTGAAAAACTGGATATGTGGCTGTGACAGAATCACTGATACATTTTTGTTCTGATATATCCATTAAAAAAAAAAATGTACTTTGATGTATGTACACATAAACAAAACAAAACAAATGCTAGATCTATTTATTTTTTATTAGAAAATAATAATAATAGAAAATAATAAATATAGCAGTAAATCAACACATTCAAGTAAAACTGTAACCAAATCACTCAGCACATAAGATCAACCACCAGATTCTAATACTGGACAGAGAAAGTAAAAAAAATTCCACTGTATCTGAGAGTATTTTTGAAATACGTTAAGCTGAGTTGGCTAAAATAAAACCACATACAAGCTGACCAAATATGTGAGCAAACTCATTTGAGAATTCCTACTTCAGTTGATGCTCAACTCAAAAGATCTGAGACAATAATTTACTCACTCTAAGGATTTGTTCTGATCGCTCTGTTGGAGTAAATATGTTGTATGCATTCTGAGTTCATCAAAAAGATGAAATATGAAATGTACATCAGACAAGCATGCAATCTAAAAGTATTCGGTACAAGAATTACCACTGTCAGTAAATCATAATAATAGAGAGCATTTATATAGCCCCTATCCCCATACACAACAACCTCTTAGTGCTCTACAATTTGCTATCATTCCAAAAGACCCCTACGAGACATTCATGTACATTCCCAGTGCTTAAATACTTATCAATTTTAGAACAACATTGTCTGTCTATGGCTAGGTACTAATTGTAAAAATAAGTAGAAGTACCATCTCTTGACCCCCAAGAGGGGAAATTGGCTTGGCCATTTCAGACCGCTTCGCCGCAGTGCAGCGTCACTGTACTTCCCCCAATTTACATCAGGTACCCGTTTCACAGATAGATGGGCTCAGGAAAATTGTGTGTTAAGTATCTTTCCTAAGGATACAACATGCAACCGTAACCTGGGGCAAGTCATGAAATGTATGTGAATTATGTTGCCCAAGGTAAACATACTCATTCACTTACTGTCATACATCTAAATACACAATACACAATAAACAAACGTAACACAAATGCTCAGTTTGATCATGAAATACTGCATAGATATACAATGCCTAGAAGTTCTAACGGTGAACACATGATATGTGCTGTGAGACTCCACTGAAATCTTCATTGACCTGTCACAGGTAACACCAGATATGGTGGGATGCCCACTATATAACAACAAAATAACATTCCTCAAACTCAAAAAAAAAAAAAACCCAAAAAACAATGCTATGGCAATCTATCATTCCAAAATGCAACATTAGATGCAATTGTATTTCCATTAAACAAATAACAAAATAAAACAACACAATTCGGTTTCAATTCTTCGGTATATGATCTTAACCGCTTCAATCCCATGTCAATTTTGCAGCCCGGTGCTATCATTATCAGTGAAACAGTGGGCTCCTGTGCTCTATCCACTGCTAACCCATACCACACTCAGTCCTACCTACTGTGCATGAGCCAACAGGCACCCATGCTCTACTTTTGCCCTAACAATCAAAATTGAAAGTGTTGACTGTTATTCAGTGTTAACTGCTGCATGAACAAGCAGATAGTATGCCTTATTTGAAATTAATTGCTATCTTATTTTGCTAATTATCAGCGTGTGGAGATCTGATCAGTGGTCAGAAAATCAAATCAAACAACAGCGTGCTTGGTGATAGACTGATTGTGGACATATTTATATTTGCCCCCCATACATGATAGGCCGCTTTTTGGACATACTTTTTACTATGGGCAGTGTCAATAAAATAAAATACATGGATTTCACTGAGACTTGAGGTGGGGATTAGACATACTAAAATTTAAATGATAAAAGAGTGCAAATATTGCTCGTATTTATAAATTCATCTCATTTTCACTGGATCTCATGAGTTATGAAATATATATTTATCCATAAATTTTATGTTCAATTTTTATAATTCACCCTGTATCTACTGGCCCTATAATTAACTTGCTGACAATTTTTCATTGAATAAAACAGTATGTAACATATTATTTCTACTCATACCGTCATCAAACATTATCTCACACACTTGTACTATGTATAATCCAAATACAATGTAAAAAGCCTGCGGAGTTTTCACCTCATGCCTATTTGATGTCACTGATACAGAGACAAGCAAGTTTAGTACGTACAACAACACTGTTGAAAGCGACATCATCATTTTTTAAAAAATTTTCAGTCACAGTGGATTGAAGATAGTCTGAATACATATGTAAATACCGTTATTCTGTGATCCGAGAAAAATGCGGCCGCACCGCACTTTATGCGACTGCATTTTTACCCACTTGCCGCACAATTGCCGCACTTTTCACTGTTTTGGCAATTTTTGCCATTTTGGCGTATTTTTCAGCATTTTTGTACGTTTTAATTATAGAGGTGAATCGAAATTCTTTGTTGAGTTTGAGATTTATACATTTTTTTTTTTAATTTGGCAGACTTTTCTTATCTGGCACCAAAACAAAATGAATACCGTAATTCTAGTGGTTTCTTTACTGCTGCGACTACAGTTGACCTCTAAATAGTCTACTGCACTTAATAAAGTCAGAACGTAGACAATTGCCTTCATCATCATTTTTTTTTTGCTTTTTGGCACTTAAACAAAATATTACAGGTTTCAGGAAAAGCAATGAACATCACTAAGATATTTTGCAGTTTTTTTAAGTTGACATATAAGCAGGAAGCTGATATGACATTTATTATTTT
Organism: Peronia verruculata; assembly: GCA_038406235.1. Lineage (NCBI taxonomy): Eukaryota > Metazoa > Mollusca > Gastropoda > Systellommatophora > Onchidiidae > Peronia > Peronia verruculata. The sequence continues at coordinate 11,957 of JBCAUA010413748.1, read as the reverse complement.
TTGTCCCCACTATTTAAGTTTAGAAGTGTCATTAGCAATGGTTGTAAAGTCAAGAGATCCATGATGTTCATCAACATTCATTTAAGACAATTTGAATTGATATTTTAAGATAACTAGAAGAGAACCCATGGCCTCCATGAGAGATAATTTAAATATTGCTCTGCAACTTAAAATATGTGGCAAAGCGTATGCACACCTTGATGATGATATTTTGGTTGATTAAACGGAATATTACTCACAGAAAACGTGTTCTGAACGCGTCATACTATCGAAAGTACAATTCAGATCAAGCACCCTCCCGAGTTTATTTTTCAATTATTACCGCATTTGAAGAATAACGTCAAAAGATAATAAGATTTTCTCGGGTTTATGTACATAGAAACACAGATGCATATTTGTTGTGTGCCAAATTTCATTTGGATCCTTTCAGCAGTTTTCAAGTCCATAAGCCTATTGTGGGTTTTCTTGCAATCTTATAATATAGATATGATGGATACAGATATGACAGCGCGAGTACAGCGCGAGTATCATATCAAAAAGATGTCCCCTATTTGAAATGGAACGCCAGCGCAAAGAATGAAAGGCGTGACTTTGACCAGGAAGGCCACATGGCACTTCTAGGACTGAGAGCCCTAAAGCCAAATACATGCAGTTAGAACAAAATAGTACGGTCTAATATAAGTTATAAGACATATAAGTTATATTTAACAAGTAAACACAATGCACATTTATTTGATCTTGTGATAGCAAATGCTGTCAATCTGAAACGCTCCAGGCTGAAAATTTTTAACTTGGGAAAAATCTATGGACTGCATGAAGTACAAAAGTCACGATAAACAATAGGACTTTTCTGTTTTTTTCAACATAGTAAAGTTACTGGATTAGAACAGTGACTGAGCAATCCAATCAATTTTTCCACTGTGTCTGATCTAAAATGGTACATGTATATGCTTTATGATGTGAGGAATGACGATGAACAGAAAACAAACAACTGACATGAAAGAAAGAAACTCACGAACTTGAATCAATAAATCTTACAGAACAAAACACACATGAGTCAGTGGAATGAGTTCAAGATTGAGCTTCTGAAAATTCTAACCTGATCATATTTAATGATCAAATTTTAGCATTACTTCATTGATCTGCAACGCAACGCACTGCCTGTTTTATTCCCATATAACGTCAGTGACGTCAAATAAATAGGAACGGATTCTGATTTTCTCTTTCCAAATACATGGTCTTTATATATAATATAGCAAAAACAGGCAAAACTTTTTTTTTCCTTAAAAACAGGAGTCTTCTTGAAATTGATTTGTCTGAGTCAATTTGAGATCATAGAAATGACATTAGATTGTCAGAACCAACACAATAACAGATTTCAACTTCTTGCTATGATCAGCCATGGCTGCATATACTAGATCACTAGTCTCAGCTACAATGATGCAATACACACTATGTAATTCAACAACTAAAAAGAAAAAGAAAAAACAACAACAACACAGAAACAAAGAAACAAACACAGAGAGGAAGAAAGAAAGAGTGAGAAAACAAAGAGAGGAAGAAGAAAAAAAAAAGAAACGAACAAAAAAAGAAACAACGAATAACTGAAACCAATATAGCTACATCACTGTCAGTACACACTCAACACTGCACAAATACATTGTATTGGTGTGGTAACAATTTAAAAAAACATAGCCAAGGTTCAAGCAGATATTATATCTTTTGTTCCTCACTCATATTACAATCAACTTTCACTAACAGTATAAGTTAGCAGATTGAGTTTCATTAACAAAAAAAAAAAAATGCAAAATCAGATTTAAAGGTACAGAGGAGGTCTGTCTCGGTTTTCATCTTGCTCAAGGCATATATTACCAAAAAACTCAATTTATTCAAACATTTTAAACAAACGTATTACAATATTATATCGATAATAGATTTGTTCTCCTAGCTCATGGTTTGTTCTTGCTTAAACAATCCTAAACATATCAACAGAAAATGCAAAACTGCTAGCTGTCCAGGTCTTCAATAACAATGTTTATATATGTTCCAGAAATGACAGTTTAGATCTGAAGTTAAGGCCAAATGCTTTCTTTATTAACTATTCCTTTAAAATTAGATCAGGATACTTTCTTACTGTAACAAGGTAACACTTATTACTGATTGTGAAGGAATTCAAATATCAAGTATAACATGCAAATCTTTGGCCAGATCAGCCCTTGACATTTCTAGAATTAGTCATCAGGGCTATGATTATTTATTTCCTATAGTTTTTAAGAAAACATTTTTTTGATGAAAAAAAAATGTCATGCACATATCTGATATATGGTATTTTCAAAATGCAAAAAAAAAAATACATGTATGTCAAGTCAATTGAAAACTGAGATCCCGGTCCATATGAACAACACAAACCTTCAATTAATCACAGAGGAGACTCAAGTCCATCAGTAATAACAGGAATTTCCAAGCATTTCAGGAAGTATTCTCTCTCCAAAGGGTCATTGACAGTCCAAGCCAGAGTTCGCACATTGAGTCTAGACCAAAATTTCTTGGCCTCCCTGTCAGAGTGAAGTAGAAAACTGAAAACCCTACCAGCTTTTACAGAAAATGAAGCATGTGAATGTCATTCCTCTTTCACGGTTATTAAATTTCAAAACAGAAAATAATGATTTTTTTCCTTTTTTTTTTTTAAAATTTGGAATCAAAGAAAATATAACTCCAAATGATGGCTGTATTAAATCAGTGAAAGAAACTGGTTTAATTCGTTAATTAAGCAGTGCCATAGCAAAGATACATATATCCAAATAAAAAGCAGCTCTTGGGCAACTTGCAATGCTGATCAGATTTTGCTCATTTCCAACTCACTTATGAAAAGCAGATGTAACAATGTAAAATGTAATATGTTATTCAATTAGACATTTCACTTTTCAGAAATGTAGGCCAACATTAGACGAGTTTGTGTTTTGATATAATAATTATTATGTAAGTGCATGTCCTAAGCTGCTGGTGACAAATGTACTTACAGGCAAAGTTTATCTTTATTACCCAGGAAGAAGGAGTTGCCACAGATGTACCACAGGAAGGCCCAGTGAGCCCAGGACAGGAAGCTGTCAAGGAATGGGCAAATCAATCGTTTCCATAGTTCTTTGTTCCTTTCACGGTCATCTTCTGTCGATCCCTGGGTGGTAAGGACAAACTCACGATGGGTCAGACCAGTCAAAATGTTTGAATCCATCTGTCGAACCTGGGGATAGAGTGACAACTGCCTCAAAGACATCAACCAACAACTTCTTTCTCTCGGAATATTGTTTTTCAGAAGTGACACATTCAGCACTGGTCCTAAACTTATCCATGCAAACTTGCACCACCAAATTAATTTGAAGATCTCCATACAGACTTCATGTTGAATAACAATTAATGCTGCAGTATTTCTCCAAGATAAAGAAGTGACAACACATTTTCAAACACCTGCAGATTGTGAGAAACAGATTGAAGCTTCTTGCCCTTTTGACAGAGAGACATTCTAACATTTTTATAATTTTCCTATCTTTGATATAAGGATAAAATGAACTGTTGCAATTAGATTACTAATTTATGTTCAATTAATTTGAAATGGTATTTTGTGAGATATCTAATATATCAGTGCCTTTTAGCTCTCTTAATATACAGCAAATAAAAATAAAACCTTTAACAGATAATAAACCAATCTCACTCATTAGACACCTTGGAAAACAAAGTTGTGATGATCAGGACTTATTCTTTCATGGTTATAATCAAGACATTAAGAGTAGCACAATTTATCATCTTTGCAATTATTAATCATGTCATCAGCAATCTTATATTGTGGGTGAGCACTCATTCAATACATATACATGACTTACAGCATATATGATGGTCGGGTAGAAAGAACAAACAACTCCAAGACCATAAAGTTCTGGGTACTTGTCATACAAGCTGGCCATAAGTTTGGCAGTCTGAGGAGAGATGAACATAAATTGACTGACTATAAATATAGAATTCAAAGCCAAATTTCTCACTTATTTTTTTTGTAGGCTCATTTTTAATTGTTTAGAAATGTATGCTTACCTGGGTTGGATTACTCTTGCAGTCGATGAACATGATAATTCTGTTTTCAAGGCACATTTGAACACAAGATTCAAGCGTTGGGACACGGACATCTGGAAATTTATCCCTGAAAATATAAAATCACAACTATTTGATATTCCCACAATCACACAGTAATGCAAATGTACATACTGTCAGCAAGACAGCAGATTTAAATTTCAAATTTTATGTATAAACCATTTAAATTTTTATTTAAATCATATAACAGAATAAATGAATTATTGTTCCTTTTCAAAATTTCAGCTGACTTTATCTGAAGTTGCCACACAAGATATTTACAGTAGGCCCTAATTATTATTATTTTGTACAATCAAATCTAAAACAACACCACACAGTCGTCTGATCTAGATTGCTGTGAAATTTATTGACTCTTTACAACAGACCTTTTTTTTTTCTTCATGGCAATGTAGATGTATATATATATCCTACTTGTTAGCATCATTGGCTGATGCATTAAGCCTCTGAAGCTCTTGAAAAGTGTAATCCTTCACAAAGCCGGTGCCATCTGTTGTCTCATCAACTCGTGGACCATGAATGACAACGCCCACGTCATCTTTGGTGAAATCCAGATCAATCTCCACGGCAGGAATCCCCAATTTAATGGCCTGGTTGAAATCAGACAAAACTAGTCTGTTTTACTTCCTGTTATTAATTTATTAAAAATGTGTTAGGTGAACAACTACATTTTGTATTTTATATTTACAATGTCTAAATTGAACTATTACAATATTTATTCCCAGTGTGTACTGTTAGTGAACTATTATTTTTTTATATCTATTTAGCATGTGTTAACCATTTCATGTCACACCACCTTAGTACTAGTACTGAGCGGCATCAATCGCAACCTCCACTGTCGCAGCACAGGAGTCTTGAGCACACTATACTGCGACTCTCCACGTCGCGCTGCGCGAGTATCAAGTGTCAGAATTTCGTATTCTTTTACATTTACATTGTAATAGTGATGTGCATTATTGTTTTGAAAGTAACATTACTATAATATCACAATTCATCCGGCAAAATATAAAATGAAGTGAGTCACAAAAAATTTGTAGAAAAAAGTTTTCCTTTATTGATTTTTTTTTTTTTTAATTATCCAAAACAGTGCGTTTACAGGGAAATTCTATCGAAAATCAGTATGTCAGAAGAGAATTTTGGGTTCCAGCAAGGTGCAATGTGAAAAGGTAAATTAAACTATTAATGCGCAAATCTTTGGCTAAATAATTAACCCTCCACAGTCCAGACTGAAAATACCGTATAGAAATCACATAAAAAAATGGCTAAAGGAGTAAACTGTCATTCATAGCTTTTTTTTTTCATTCCTTGATATAAATAACGCTTTTAATTAATGGTCAAGAGATTTTAGTGCTTGCCTGAGAGTTGGCATGATCACATTGCTATAGCATAGCATTTTATCTGACTGCAGCCAAAAATATATGAAAGTTTTAAATTCCACAATCTCAAAGTAAGAAAAAAAAAATGCACAAAATCTGTTGCAAGCCTGTAACTCAAAGGTTAATTCAACTTATTCTGAAGTTATTATCTCCCTCTTTATATTTATTATTCATTTTTACTAACTCTACAACATGCCCAGAAATGAAACGTAACAATTTCACTCCAGGTATAGGCCTAGATCTGTAGCCGAGCCTGCTTTTCTATATTATAAAATTACAAAAAAAAAACACAATAGGCCTATGGATTGGAAAACTGCTGAATGGATCCATCTGAAATTTGGCACACAACATTGATGCATGTGGATCTGTGTTTCTATGTACATGAAGTTGAAAAAAGTTTACTTTTTATATACTATTCTAAAAATGCGATAATATTAATAATTGAATATAAGACTCGTGAGGCTGCTTGATCCCAAATGACTGAATTGTACATTCAGTTGTATTCAAAAACAAGTTTTCTTTGAGTAATATTCAGTTTAATCAGCTAAAATATCAAAATTGAGGTATGCACACTTTATCATAAGGGACAGGGCCATATTTAAATAATATCCCACAAAAGCTGTGGGTTCTCTTCTAGTATTTTTCCGTTTTGGTAACTTATTGGTGAAAGAGTGCTTCATTCTGCATAATGCATGTAATTTTTATAAGGGGCTTTTTTCTAGATCTAGAATAGATCTAAATTTAGTTCTGACTTGCAAAAATTTGACACCACAATGAGGTTAGGATTTACAGACTGATATTATGAGCACAAAAACAAGACTTGCCTACCTCTTGTACGGCCTCCAAAGTATTCTCAGGCGCATGGAAAGCTCCAGCCTTGTGAAAAATCATATTCTTCTCTAGTTTATCTCTGTCAACTCTGAACAAATCCATTATGATCGGACTGATCTTGCTTTCATGAAGAGGAGGTATCCTGATGTACTGAACTGCAGCTATAATGAGGGCCATAAGAACTAGGGCGACCCCCATTGAATCCGTGACAAAGGTGTTCAGTACCATCCATAGGAACACTGTGGTACTGATATGAACCATTAGCACTTGTGGCACAAGCATGATTCAGGCTGTCGATCTAGATGCAAATTCTACGAATTAAACGATGACCGTTGTTAAGCAAATCCAAGCTGAGCAAGTCTTGGTTGTTTTGGTTCGAAGGTTCACGATAAGGTCAAACTCATGTTGACCCCAATAATAGCCCTTTCTATCTCAATGCTCAGTTTTTAGACTAACAGCAGAGAGGTTAGGCCTAGATACTACGTACTAACCTCTCTGCTAACAGCATGAACGCTATAAAATAGACCTATGATGGTTCGTGGCAAGTAGATCTAGATCAAATGTGGCACACTACTCTGACACCAACTGACGGTTTACCACTTTGTTGGAAGACTGGAATGTGTAGACAAAAAAATAAACCAGTCAAAGGCCGTAGGCGAACTGTGACTGTCAAGGTAACTACTGGTCAGCTGATCGTCCAGCTCGCCGCTCACCATGCGTGAACTTTGTAACCGTGGAATTGAGGTCACGCTACTCCAGTAAATCGTACACTTGTTTTATTGAGTAGCTTCCCTTTGTACTAGATCTACCCCTTGTCAATCGGCAGACACATTGCAGAATAAGAGAAATGCGGGGAAAAGACAATAATGAATACTTCTGTTGTCTCTTGATTGTTGAATTCGTTCTTGTGTGTACTGTGTGAGCACACTATCATTGATAGTCTTCATTGTCGTCATGGCCTTGTTTGGTATCTAAATGAAAAGAATTACACTGTGAAAGAAACAATTGTATGCTAACGTACTTGCTTAATATCATACAAATAACGTGTAGGCCCAGACGAGTGAACACAACGCAAAAGTAAACTTACAATGACAATAAGAACTTGGAACAAACAATAAAAAAAATAACAATAATAATAAATAATAATATTTATTGCCTGACAATAAAACCGCCATGATAATAACAACATTAGCACTAACCACTCCTGTACATATCAAGCAAAAATAGTAAGGGAGACCAAAACAACGCAGCGACACCCCCAGACCCTCGTGTTGGAAGACCTTTTAACACGTTTTTTTTTTTTTTTTCCAAAAAAAGTGGAGACAGGATTTACTATTGTTATTAGTTGTCCCCCCCCCCCTCCTTTTTTTTTTCAAAAGTAAAGACAGGAGTTTTTAGGTCAGGATTTTTGTTATTATTTTAAACAGGTTTTCTCTTCTTTTTTTTTTTTTTTTAACAAAGAACCATCGAGATAACCTCCATCAAGAGGTTGAAAGACATATATAGAACGTAACGTAACTAACCACTTCTGTGAAGAGGAAAGTCGCAATTGGTCGATTTTTTTATTTTTTTATTTTTTTTATTTTGAGGTGCGATTATTGCAGTTAATTCCCCTGCAATGGCAGCATGTCCTCTCTCAAAATTTCTTTGTCCATTTCTCCAGTTGCAGAACCGCCAGAAATCACCAGCTTACACGGAGATGGATTCCATTTCTTCATCGTCAAATCTCTCTGAGGAACACAAAGTGTTTAACCTCTTGAGAGGGAAAGGCTTTTTCAGGAGCAGTGCAGCTGGCAATCTGGCTGTCCAAAGTCTCTCCCTCGGGACCAGGGAGAATGTCTAATATTATTAGGGCTATTTGGCCTATTATATTCTCGCCGCTGCGGCTCCTTATAATACTAGGCCAGTGATAATGACATAAATGTATCAATGTTTATGCACATTTTGATAGCATTGTTCTAGTGGCTGTGAAGACATTTGTGATATGTCTCTGCAATATTTGATACAGCTTTTATCAATTTCATTGTCGTTGTTGCTGCTGTCCTATTTACCACGTCATCGTCGTAGTTCTTGGTGTTGTTGTTGCAACTTATGTTTATTTGTGAAATGATGGATTTGCCATGTAAAATTACTAAATATTAATTATGAAAAAAAGTAAGAAATACAAAATGTAAGAAAGAAAGAACGAACGAAAGAAAGAGACGTCATTTGGAGATTTCGAATTTATTTTCTTTGACTCGAATGAATGGTCAATTTTTTCATAAAGTATGCAGACATGTAAGCTTACTTTGCTGGCAGAAAACAAATTTGAAAAGAAAAGAAAACTGAAAATGAAACAGATAAAAAGAAAAGCAGATAAAGAAAGGAATGATTTGGCACTGGGACTGCCAATGCCAATGGAGTAATGTCGAAATATCAAATCCCGATGAAAGATCACGTCATCAGCTTACATTAGCTGAAGAGTGTGAAATCTTGATATATTATAGGCTTTCACATTTATATATAAGTGTACAATATTTTTTGTACATAAAGAAACTCGCAGAAATATATTTTAGCGATTGTATATAACCGCTTTTCCTCTCACACGTGAAATAAATATGGTAGATTAAATCAGTGCATTGCTTTCCTGACAGGCACGTCGATAGCGTCTAATGGAGCCATGGAAACCGATATATTGAGGTGACTTCCTTTCGCCCTAGAACGTGGATATAATGGACTGAGTAGTAATCTAGCAGCGTCCATTCATTCCTATGCATTATTCAGCGCTGTCCATCTCTAGCAGGGCACAGTCCTTTGCCCTGGGGACAAGCTTTAACAACATTAACACCCCTCGGATAACCTCATGTTTTCTCCTACATTACGTTATCCTTCGTTTCTGTTGTCTTTGCGTCACATTCCAACCTTTTAGTGGGGCCTCAAGTGGACATTAAAGTGTCCTTATAATATCAGGTAAATCTTGGGTTAACGACGCTAATCTGCGACCGAAATGGCGTTAGGATGTTGATCTACGCACTGTTCATTTTCATGTTAAAGGGACAGTAATCTGTGACAAATCTCCTGGAAAGGCTGGAGTCGTTTAACCTCTGGGAGAAAAGGCACATTTATTTCTTTTTCCTTTCTTCCTTGACAAAGTAGTGAATGCCAAGATAAATGATTCTGGTTGTAAGCGAATTTATTCGTTGTTGTGATTCACTTTATCAGCTTGTGGTGCTGCGGAGATCAGAAAACAGGCAGAGAATAGAGATATTATTTGGTAATTGAAGCTTGTAAACTTCGAAATGGTACAATCTGACTACATAACTCGACCTTTTGTAAATGATGAAGCTTGTGAAATCAAACTTTGCATGACACTTGCATTTTAAAAAGATATTTTAAAAAGTTGTAAAAATCTAATTTTTAATCTGACTGACATGCGCATTAGCGAATGTTGCTCTTTGCGATCTTTAAAAATTAAACAATATGAAACTTCCATTTTTGCGCTCTTCCATACGAATAGCTAAAGAAAAAAAAAATATGCAGGAAATTCACGTTTAATACAAGTGCGTCGTATTTTCTGAAACAATGATATTGACCTATAAAATATAAGGTGGTTCTAATTGAATCTTGGGGTTGTTTGCTGGCATGAATGTGTTACGCAATGGTTTTATCTCATTTCTTACTTGTATTTCTTTGTGTTGCTCTTTTATAGAAATATAATAGTTTATTTATTTGATATGTGTTTTTTACAGGCAGCCATTATTTATTCAGAAAAAAAAAAAGAAATGACGTTGCATTGCTTTAGCAATAATTAAAAAACTTCCTGCCCAGGACTGAAACGAATGACGGTAGGTCACTCTAGACCCACAGTAAAACTGCATCTGTTTTCGGGAATTCCTTATTGGCACACAGTAATTTATTATTATTATTATTATTATTTTAGTTTTCAGATTACTTTTAAAATAACCAGTGACGGAAATTGACGATGTCACTCTAGTTAAAAAGCTCGCACTGTGATACATTGGAAGCGGTACCAGTAAAAGTGAACTTCTACCAGGTTCTGTCCTTGAAGTCATATCATAGGGCTTAAAATGTTTTAATTTATTAATTTTTAACCCTGACCTCCTTTTTATGTACCTGGTTAGTATTTATCCTAATTTTTCGTGTACCAGAACGCATATTATATAGGCCTACATGCATGTACACATACCCAAAGATAGACATACAACAACAACTACAATGAACACTGCGGACCAAGATGTTAATTGGTTGTGGTCTTGTCACGTGATCGTCTTTGGCCTTCAATCTCCTCTGCAGCAATGAAGAGAATACCTCAGCCATAGTTGCAGCTTTGTCGGGTCACGAGCAAAGGTTGTTAGCTTTCCGTGAATTTTCATTTGTCACCCATCCGTATGTCCATAGGAACAACGCAAAATAAGTGCCAGAAGGTCTTGTCACTGTCTGTAAAATGCCTTCTCTAATACCCCTAGCCTGTGAAAAGGGGGGGGGGGGGGACATCCCTCATACCCGTACCCTGAGCGGGAGCGTCCTTTGTTAGAATTTCACCTATTCTCCATCAGCTGTAGTTTAAAATGAAAATTCTGTAAGTAGAAATTAGATAGAAGGTCCCGGAATCGTTTAATATGCAGTCTTAGCTATTTCCAGCCACGACGATGATTTGATATATATGCATGGGATGTTTTTAGTTTCAGAGTGACTATTGCGGCTACGTGGAAAGTTTTTTTGGGTTTGGGCCAGGTGAGCATTTTCAGCCTAATTCACCTCCGTTACTAAAAATTAATGTTCTGTGTAGGGAACTCGTTACAAAGCTCGCACTATTGTTCACAAGTCGATAGAGTTGAGGGTACATAACCTTAGCCGCTATCTTTTAGTTATCCTGTGCGCCGGCTGTTACTATGAAGGAAAGAACTGGGATTTCATCCTCTCCCTCTCCCCCTTTCTCCTTCGCCCCTTCTCTCTTTTCTCTCCTGCTCCTTTTCACATTCCCATCTTTTGTCATCTCTTTTCACACCTTGCTGTTTTCCCTTCTTATAATCTCCCTCTCTCCTAATGCATTTTCCTTCTCAATTTTTTAAAAATCAAATTATTACCCTCCTCTCCACCTTCCTTCCCTCCGTCCAAATCTTCTTCTCTACTCTCTCAACCCACCTGCCTACTTAGCTGTCTATCTGTCTGTCTGTCTGAGCTCCTGTCTCTCTGTCCATCTGCCTGTCTTCTGTCTTCTATCTGCCTATCCGTCTGCCTCCTCATCCTTTGAGCACCATTTGAGCACACAGCCCTCGCCAGTTCAGTATCATCTCTCTCCTCTAATCTCTGTCCCTCTCCCCAAGTCTCTCTGTCGAGTTTTCTCAGGTACTTTAATGCCATCTATGGCTATTCTCACAGCATTTCTCTGTATACTTGACTCCATGTCTGTATGGCTGTCTTACTCTCTGAGAGAGAGAGAGAGTCTCTCTCTCTCTCTCTCTCTTTCTCTCTCTCTCTTTCTCTTTTTCCCAACAGTGAATAATCCATTACTGACTATGAAGGTAGCAGGAAAAAAAAAGCAATGGCTAGAGGGACTGACGTCCTCGTAGATTTGAAGTGCCTCCCTCCCCCCCCCCCCGCCCAGCTCTC
>JBCAUA010413637.1:0-17957 GCA_038406235.1 Peronia verruculata | reverse complement strand
TCCCTCCTCACCCCCCCCCCCCTCCTCTCTCTCTCTCTGGCTCTCCTTCTCCCCCCCCCCCCCCCCAATCGCTCTCGCTCTTTAAATATGACTCTCTTCATCTCTCACATGCACAATACATATGACAGTTTTTGTAATCTTAGTTTTGTTCTGTTCTTGTTGTGTTTCATAGAAACCTTCTCAAAGTCTATCAGTTGTTTCCTATCTACCTGCACGTCTCAAGCTCTTTGCCCTCTAATACTCGCTCGTTCTCTTTTTGAAACACATTCATCTATTCAGCTTATTTATTGCAGTTAAAGATTTTTATCTTCGTGTTAACCAAAAAATGCAACATACACACCAGCAATGGATTTTTATAACGTCGAAGAACACCGAGAAAGGCAAAAACCTTATCGCTGAACACCTAGTGCCTGCTATAACCTAGTTTGACAAAACACACTTTCCTAGCAACTTTACTTGCAGTCAACCGCGATTTAAATTTACGCTCTCTTGTAACACATGGGGAACAAAAATGCAGTTCTGAAGAATTAATTGATGCAACAGATGGCCATTTCATGGTGTGGAAAGTTATATGTGAATAGGCGGAGAAATACTTGTACTGCTCTAAAAAAAAAAAGAAAAAAAAAAACGAGTTAGCTTTCTCAAAGAACGTCGGAGTTGAACTGCAAGCAGATATGACAACGAAATTACACAACCGACATAAAAGACGCATTTTGTCGTCCTTCACCAAGATCTGACGGAGGTTACTTGGCAACGAAAACAGTCCACGACTAGCAACACACAACACGCGTTGTTGAACTGGTTTCGCTCTTCGATAAGTCGAAAGATACGGTCATTTTCACCAACTTGTTCGAGCTTGCAGTACCAAACTAACGTAGCATAGAGCCCATTAGATGGTCTAGCCCAATAGGTATAGTGTCTACAGTGGCCATCAAAGGCATGGAACCTTTGAGGATTGAATGGGCCATGAAGTATAAAAAAAATATTAGTATTCCCTTAAAACTATTTCAACGCTCTTTTTGCCTAGCCGAGGGGAGGCATTTGGCAAACAGCAAATCATTTATACAAACATCATCGAAAAAGAAATTTAAACAACAGGCAGATTAATGGCGCTGGAAAAGATAAATTATTCATAAATATCTAGCCTACAGATTTCCCGATCTGCTTCAGTAGCACCATAACTAAAGCAAAACTGATCTGTTAACTAGAAAATACTGTCCTTTGGGGTTTTTGCCTATATAGAGGACAACTAGCCACACAATCACATTTAGTGACAGACAAGGGATGCAGCATCAGCTTGAACTTTATGGCCTTGTCACGACCATTAACAATAAGATACCATCTAACGTTAAAAATTCCACCACAAGCCACTTCGGATTAAAGACCTGGAAGTTCTAAGCTTTATTGGTTTCGTAGTACATACAAATCCCCACCGGACATTTTCAGCTCAGTACGTAACTCACACACCAGAAATAAGAGAAAGTGTCCCATACAACTAGGGCTATGATTGTTACTCGTGTCCGAGACAATTCGTGATAGCCAGAGGTCAAGGAAAGGACAATTGTTGATGGCCCATGGATGTTTTGAAAGGTAGAACTGACAATGATGGAGGGAGACGGACAGCCGTGAATAATGAACCAAGATGGGACAGTCGTCCATTGGTTATTTCCTATTTTTAGTACTATAAGAGGCCCGCCTGAGCTCTCCGCCCCTACCTTCCATATAGGCCTTAAAAATGTATCTGTGGCACATAGTTTGTACATGTGTAGATCCCATGAATGTTTCCTTTATATATACTGCACAGCAAAGACCAGACCTTCTGAAACCCAAGACCGAAAAAGTATCCAAAGTCAATGACGAATCTAACCAGGCCATCAACGAATTTTATCAAGACAAGATTTAAATCTGTGCTATTCCCTGCTATTCTATTGTATCAAACAAGCTCCTATAATCAGATTGGTTACCGAGTAAATATTTGAATACAACAGATAAAAAGAAGTCACGTTCACTGACCAGAACAGCAATGATGGGGTGCATGTACTAGCGATCATTGTAACAGAAACATTGAAGAGAAATGAAAAAAAAAAAAAAAATCAATAATACGACTGATAAAGAAAATTCATGAATGATGATGATGGTGTTTAGGTTGCCCCTTCAGAAATATCTGAACTACGTTTTTTCTCATACTTTTGATCTTGATGAATAAAGTTCTTCCGAATTTCTGCATAGGTTTCTGAACACTTTTGTCCCAGCTGAAATTTATCTTGTCGATTATTTTGCTTTCTAAATTAAGATGAGACAATCCAGGCAATCTTACAAACACACATGAAATACACCCATTAAGAGTAAATTTTGAGGAAATGTGTGGTTCAAGCGTTTCTGAGCTGTCCATAGTATAATAGAATATACTGATAAAATCCATAACTTGTCTGAATGGGGTGAAGACAGAGGATTACAGTGAAGTCAGGTCGACAATGTTAGCTCAATATTTAGTTAGGGGGTCATTATAAGATTAAGCTGAGCCTTGTGACATTTGGCTCAACATTGAAATGATCTAAGAGTGCACAAAATGTCAAAGGATCCAGGCAGTATGGATGAACACAAAAAAAAAGGGGGGGGGGGAGGGGGAAACAGAAAGCAAGAAAATGTGACAGAAGGGGTGGAAACAATTGCTTCATTGATAGTTTACTAGACAACAGATCAAGTACTGTTACCGCACAGACACACTTCGTACTTAAGATGGGCAGTGAGTTTATATACTTTATGTCGCTGCTTACACAGAAAAAGATAATTAAGTTTTTAGTGTAGGACTAAGGGTTATGTGAAGTTGATAATGTAAAACTCATGTCATTATGTTGGTAGAGGCTTGAGCAGGACAGTGCCAAAACACATTGAAAATTTACAAACAACTACTGTTCACAATTTCATCGCGAACTAAGCTGCGTCTTCAGACGAGGAAAGATTTTGCTTTAGTGACTGAACAAATCCCATATCAACATCATCAAATGCAAGAAAAAATAACAGAGGGGCAGGGGAAGAAGGAGAAGAAAACTGTGTGGATCAGAATGTCATCGGCTACGGATGAGAAGAAAGTGAACCCAAACATTTGAAAAGTAAAAAATGACAAGGGCTGGGTTATGATGTTATAATATCTGAGAGATAGAAAGTAAACCAGGCAATGAGGAAGAAGATAATATGTACGGAAGAGTGGCTTTACTTAAAGAGTTATGGTAGAACAACAAAAGAAAATGAAATACTTTAAAGCTTTACTCACTCAGATTTCCTTCACCCCTGTAGCGGTGAGCTATCCTGTCCACGGTGTCGTAGGTTATATCCTGGTTGACGTGCCTGGCGATTTCCTCCTCTTCCTCCCTCTGCAGACTGGCCATGATGTCCGGGTCGCTGGAGTACAAAGGGTTATCCTTGCCCAAGTGGAAGCTGCTGTCGAAAAGATTGGCATTCTCGTCGAAATCATCCTCACCATGTTCAGAGCCCTCCAGCCTGTTCTTGATGAGGATTTTGCCACGGAGAACCCTCAGATCGTTGCTTAGATCATCTGCGCTCTGGAGATGTTCTGGAATCTGAGGTTCAGTTCTCACCTCGTAAATGCGCTCCACGCGTTCGTACTTCTGGCGATGAAGTTCGTTTTCGCCATCCGAGCTTGCCACCTCGGTTCCTTGTCCTGAATCTGGGGAGACAAACTCCCCAGACTGAAATCTTTGAGAGATTCGGTTCTGTGGTTGGTAGGGTGGAGCTTTCTCTCTGACGAAATAGACAGTTTTCTCGGTTCTGAAACTCTGATTCTCAGTTCTGGACTCATTCAGGGTCCGGCTCTCGCTAAAGCTTGTCTCCGGCTTGCTGAAGATCACAAAATTGTTGTTGATCCTCTCGGGATTATTTTCGTTGATGTCGATGGTAGACTTGTACCAGCCTGGTGGATGAGGGGCTACGTCGCCATTTTTAGCATCACTGACTGTGCTGTTGACCACGTACAGCTTATTGCCATCTGTTTGTTTTGAAGTTTTCATCAACCGTGGGGCTAGGTCGTAAACTCCGGTGCGTTCTAAGTCTGAATCTCCTTCATCACTGCTGACACTGCCTCTGCTGCCTCTGCTTCTATCGGCACTCATAGCTCTACTCGTTCTCCACATTTTGGTGCTGTTCTTTGGCGGCTCGCTGTTTATAGTGATCTTAGTGGTCGAATTCTCGAGCTGCGTGGGGGTCACCGATCGAACAACGTAATTCGAATCGTTCTCACTCGGTCTGAGTTGTTTCACTTTGAAAGAGGTGTCAGCATCGACGACGTCCTTGGTCAGATCATCAACAGATCTGACTCGCTTTACCATAAATCGAGACTTATCCTCATCCTCGTCGTTGGACTTAATGCGGCCGATTCTGTAACGAGAGTCGACAACTTCAGAGTTTGCCTTCTCTAGGTTATTCTGACTGGTGTTTAGTTCCAGCTGTATGACAGTTTTGTGTGTTTTGGTGGTGGGTGGGATGTCGCTGATGCGGGAAGGCAGAGTTTTTTCCGTTCTGAGAATGGTGGCCTCCTCGAAGGACTTGTTGTGTTTCCGCTCGAGCTTTGGACTGGAGTGGGCCCTGACTCCGTGCCGATCAATCCTGCTGTCAGAAGTGCCAATGACCCTGTATCTCTGAGGCTGACCTCTGAACCCTGGGTCAGATTCGGTGTCCGAGATGCCTGAAGATACTCTCTGTCTTGAAGACGAGTTAACGTTTTTCACTGCATAAAACTTGTTGCTGTCCTCGTGGACAGTCTGCTCGAAGCTTTTATTGAAATCCTTTAGAGTTTGCGGTGAAGAGACTCTGTAACGTGATTCTGGACTCTGTGACCTCGACCTTGGTTTATCACCTTCCAGGTACACCTTTGTTACCGTGCGATATTGCTTGTTATCGTTAGTATTCCCAGCTGATGTGTCATACTCGTCTCTTCTCAAAGAAAGTTTTGGATTCTTGAAAAATCTCTCCGGGCTGTGATGCTGTCTCCCGCTATGTGTGATCCTGTACGATTTCTCACTGCTGTTGTAGGATGGGCTTTTGTTCCTTGATCTCCCTCGAGGACTGTCCGTGTGGTCTAAGATACTGGGCACACTGCGAACTCTGTACAGACTTCCGTCAGAAGAATCCCTGGAGACATTTGCAGAATGGCTTGTATACGACTTGCGTTTGTAACGACCTCTCTCCTCTCGACGAGCTGAGTTTACCGTGGTTTCTGGTGATAATGAACGGGGTGCGTGGGGTCGGGATCCCTGATAAACTCGATATAAGTGTCCGTCAGTGAATTTGGGAGAAATTCGACCTGAAGCACTGACTGAACGTTTGGAATAGGACGGAGGTCTTCCCTCGTATGGCTGCAAGACAATCTCTCTGTTTTGACCTCCTACATTCACATCGGCGACAACAGATTCCTTTTTGGTGTATACAATATCGGAACTGCTGTCGTTGACGCTGCTGCTGTCGTATTTAGAAGTCTTTTTTAGCGAACTCTTCTTTGGCGCACTTCTCACGATGTACTTTTTGCTGTCGGTTTCGTCTTCTGAGGATGAGCTGATGGTATCCGAGGTGAGTGGGCGAGGGGAGAAATCGATGTGCATGTCAACCTTCTCCCCCACAACGGCCTGTGTGGTAGTGGTGATGGTAATGGGAGTGGTCCGGAAGGGGGAGGGGGCCGACTGGTCCTGGGGTGAGCCCACACTGACGGCTAAGGGGCGAAGTGAGGCCTCTGGTAGGTAGGTGCTTGACCCTGCAGCTGAGTCGTAGACCGTATCCGTGTTTACTACCGGCGCACTGGCACGTGAGACGTACACCTGCGTCAGGGGTGTGTCGTTATTGACCATGCGTAGTGTGTTGACGCGTCGTTTATCGTCTTCCTCGCTACCAGTGGTGTAAAATCCTGCAGCTGAGTCGTAGACCGAGCCTGTGTTAATTACTGGTGTGCTGGCACGTGAGACGTACACCTGTGTCAAAGGTGTGTCGTTATTGACTATGCGTAGTTTGCTGACGCGTGTATCGCCACCCCCGCTTCCAGTGGTGTACGGATCACCTCCAGTCGTCGCCCAAGTCTGAGAGTTATCCGTTCTCGTGCTGACCTCGTCCGTGATGGTCAGGTCGGAGTGCCTCACCAGGTTATGTGAGGTAACTAAGCCATTGTAGCCTCCACCAGTGTTGAGATAGCCATCTGAGGTGAAACTGGTGTCCCCAGCGTTCGCAGCGACAGGCGGTTGTACAAGCCTCAGGCCGCTCGCCTGTTGTGCGGCCGAGTAAAACTGTGCGTTGTTATTGTTGTTCGCTACGACCAGTCGGGGCGTAATGTCAATGTTGACGTCTTTAGCTCTCCCAGCTTCACCAAGACTGTCGTATACGTGTGAATAGTTTTGCTTCAATGTAGCGCTCTGCTCGAATGAACCCGTGTTGTTGTACGCAGATGTGGCTTGCTCTCGCTGACTGCCCTCTTGCGAATCTAAAAATGCAGAGATAACCTCACGAGCTTTATCTTCCTCCACTGCCGAGCTGTCTATATACAGATCAGCTTGCGCCCCATCTCTCCTGTGAAAGTCTATGTTTGAACCGGTTGTGTCAGGCAAAGCGAGCCCATTAACATTCCCATAACTTTTGTCACTGTATGAGCTGGCGTTCATAACGTGCGCTGTGACGTTGTTTTGGACCATCGCCCGCGTATGTTCAGAGTCGCTGTCGACCTCTTGCAGTGCGTAATAATCACCGTTTCTATCCTGAACCAGATAAATGTCATTGCCATTTTGTTCCTGGTGTGTTGCTATGCTGTTGCGAGGCGACACTGGGACTGAGGAGTTATCTGAACCTATACTAAAAGATTCCTCATGTGTTGTCACTCGCTTTTGTATCCCGAAGGATGAGACTTCTCCCACTACAGCCGTCATCTCGTTGCCTTGGTCGTTATGCAGTGACCTGCGAGATTCTGTAGTGGTGGTGCTAGATTCTCTATACACGTTTTCTTTTCTCTTCATTGTTGAATCGTCGCTGTGGGATGAGCTTGAATCATTATCTTTATCAGCGACCTCTCTGTTCGGTTCAGCAAAGTGGTAAGAGCCGCGAGAAGAATAACTTTTCACACTGTTTCTATCGGTACTCACAGTGCTTACCTCCCTGCTCACCTCTGGGATCCGCCTCAGTGAAGACGGGTTACCTGCTGGCAAAGAATCCGCTGCGCGCCGTCTCAAGAAAGCCTCTATAAACTCAGCTTGTTTTTCTGAGTGGTCAGATGATTTTCTCCTTATGTTTTCTTCCCTTGGTTGACTGTTCTCTCTAGAAAGATCCGAGTGGGTATTAGCGCCGATAAAAATGTCAGTTCTATGCTGAGGTCTATCATAATCTGTTGAAACGTTTTCTTTGTTCAGGTAAGCGTTGAAGAAATCAGTACTGGGTGTGGTTTGCCTTTCTTTTGATTCTAAAAAGAAACTGGTTTCTGTTGTTTCTCTAAACGAACCTTTACTGGATGAGCCTTTGGAAGACGTGCTTTTCACGCTGTTACTTCTTGAAGACTTCTTACTGCTGGCTTGTTTGATGGTGGAATGTTCGCTATCTGAAGAACCGAGGTCATCTGGCGGAGGCGGAATATCGTCAGTGATGTCTCCTCTTGCTGATGAAGCCTTGGAAGAGCGCCTCTCGACACTGTCTCTGTTTGTTTGTGAGCTGTCGATGGAACTGACCCGAGTTATTACCTCATTTGGAGCAGCATTGCTTTGGTCTGCATTGTTCAAAGTCTCTATAGTTTGCCAGTGTTTGATGGAACCGCCGCCAGCGCTTTCACTACTACTCTGTCTGGAAATCTCTCGTTTCAACGAGGAGCGGTTACTGCCAGATTCATGTTCGCCTCCTACAAAAACTGTCTTGGCTGCTGTTTTGACACCAGAGCCCCGAGATGATGTGCTCCTAACGCTGCTCTTTTGTGAAACTGACTCCTCTTTACTTAACCCTGTTTGCACATCATTCGAGTCGTTGCTTTGTTTACTTTTTCTTTTTCTCCTCAGCCTCCTGATGCGCGATTTGCCGTTGCTTTTGCTGCTTGCCTGGGATGAGACAGTGGAAGAAGAAGAAGAGGTGTCCGTTGCCTCACCGTCCTTACTTAGCTCTGACTGTACGTGGTTGTCGGTGGCGGGCGGTAGGTAAATCGTGGCAGGTGTCACCGTTGATTCGCCCCTGTCCTGACCCGAGAGGCCACTGAACGCCTGTCCCACTATTTCACGGTTTTCCTCGTATTTTGCCCTACTAAAACCACCGTCGATCACTGGCGAGAGAGGGGCGGGCGAGTACTGGGCACTTTTTCTTCCACTTTCAACACTCGAACTGCGCTCAAAACTTTTGTCTCCTCCCCCTTGCTCGAACAAAGCCCTCAGAGATTTAAACTTATCTTTCGAAAATAGATGGCTCTCATCCTCTTTTTCACCTGTACTCCCGGGTGAGGGAGGCAAGCTTGGTGAACGTGGGCCTGTCTCAATAGACCTCTCACTTTGTCTCCTCGAACCGTGCGAGCTACTCCTACGGGAAGAGTTTTGAACAAACTCAGATGTTGGGATGTCCGCGCTGAAACTTTGGTTACCGACGCTTCCGTGCCTTGATCTTCTCGATTCCTTATCAGAGATTGATTTATCACTTTCACTGGACTTTCTGCTGCTGGAAGAGATTTGGGAAATAGAACGATAAGTCGTAGGTTGCTCACCCTTCGGTTCTGGTTCCGATGAAGTGAAAAATTCGCTGTTGAATACTGTCTCTCGCGTTTCCGTTGATCTTCTCGATCTTTGTTTGCTGGCACTGCTGCCCTGGCTGGTCACACTAAACTCATCCTCGTGACTTAAATTCAATTTCTTCCCAGAAGTCTCATATTCACTCAGTTTGGGAGACAACACTCGATGCTGTTTCGCTATTTCCGCATGAAGATCTATAGCACTTTTCACACTACCTCGAGATCTTACACTACTACTTACAGAGGTAACAGATCCCTTCCTTGAACCTCCTCCTTGATGAGAATCTTTGTCACTTTCTTTCACATTTATGCCTTCTGCGTTGCTGTGCACGTTTAAAGCTGCAGAATCTGTGTAATCTCCAGGAATGCTATCTCTCCGAATGTTATTGACGATGAACTCCTCTTCTACATTCATATATCTCTCACCACGGTCATCTTGGGCGTTCTTTTGTCCGATGGGGTCCGGAGAATAGGCTTTGGCTAATCTGGATTTGCCCACAAAGTCCGAAGTGATGTCCGTGTCAAGTTTGATGTCATCTAGAATAGAAAGGAAATCGTCTGGCTTGCTCTGTTTGGTGCTGTCTCTGTGACTTTCTGCCGTCGACCCTTCTCGCTCTCGGTTAATTTGTTTCAATTCTTCTCGCGACGAGTCCTCACTGGATGTAGAAGATGCTCGGGAGCGCCGTCTCTCGCTCGTGGGCACTGTGTCACCAACATTCCTCATGCCTGTTCCTCCCCTTCTCTCTGCATTGGCCTCTCCTTCTCCTGTGTGAGCAAACAGGTCGGCCCCAGTTACCTCCCTTGTTTGACTTGGTAAGTTCTTCTCTGCCGGCCTGAGGTTGACATTTGTGACAAATGTAGTGGGCGATTCCCGTTTCTCTCCGCCCGTGTCGACATTTTCCAGATCACCTTCTCTCTTCCTGTCATTAGTAAAGACACTCCCCTTCCCCTCGTCATCGCCTCTGGTTTCTTCTCGGTCAAAACTAACAGGATGTTCTATGTTTCTGCTTGCTTCTATCTCTGACCAGTGGAGACCTGTCGCATTAAGTGACGCAAAATCAATCTCTCGGGGAGGGGGGCCATGTGTTCCCTCTCCTGCACGGGCCGGTTCGAGACTCCTCTCCTCATTAATCATGTTGACGTCACTCCTCGATGTCGGTTCAACATTAGTCCAAGCGTTCAGGCTAGGGGTACGCGAGCCAGCGGTCGAGGGACTGGAGTCTGAGTCGCGATCCCACAGATCACCATCTTCTTTCAGTTTGGTAATAGTTTCCAAATCCGAGCCAAACTGTGCCTGCATAGATAATTTACTCGTACCGCTAACTAAACCAGTACTGGAACTCAGACTTCTGTTCTGTTGCTTCCTGGTCTCATTATCGAGTTCGGTCGACACAACATCAAGATCTGCATTATCTGTCTTAGTAAACTCTTCGTTCTTGTTGCTCGCATGGGCCTGTGTTGAGAAAATTTCCGCTTCACCAGCCACTTGCGACGAGGCAGACCCCGATTCGCCCCTCCCACCCTGCTCCATTCCATTGTGTTTTGTCTCCCCTTCATAATATTCTCTATTCAGGTCAGCCTGGGTTCCCGTAGAGAGGTCCTGATCCACGGCCCTGTGGCTACCGTTTTGTGGAATGTTTGCTGTGAGGCCTAAAATAGACTCCAAACCTTCCAGATCTATCCCAGTGGTAAGAAGTGCATCCGAGTTACGTTTACCTGAGTTTTCTGCATGTGGCGAATGTTTGCGATGCTCTGTACTGTCCTCCTTGTTTAAATAATGTTCCTCTGTAATATTGACATTTGGCAAGTCTATTTCATCCTGTGTGTAACTGGACTCATTTGCTTGCACACGTTCAAAGGCACTGGCTGTAATTAGTTTTTCTCCACCATCTGTTGTTGTGCTGTTGGTGTTGGTGGTGGTGGTGATGGCTGCAGCAGCGGAGGGTTCCACAAATTCTTCACTTTTGTCGCTCATGTTTCTGTCTCTCCGAAAAGAGTTACTCCTACTGTTACTAATGTGTTTGAAGATTTCCTTACTAGCTGACAAATAGTCAAAATTGGGGGTGGATTTGGGATCGGGGAGCTCTGATTTCAAAAGGTTGTCTTCAGAATTTCTGGCATACAGAGGAGGGTGAGCATCCATTAAGATGTTGGGATCCTCTGACTGGGAATGCTGGAGAGCCGGACGTTCATAAGCAAAGTCTACGTCAGTGGTTTTGTCGATCATAGGGGATGCCAAGCTGGACCTTCTTTCAGTAACCACTATCTCTAAATCGCCCTCTTTGCCTTTATCTAAGCTCTCCAGCTGTTCAACTTTTTCTTGAATATTTATTTCAAATGCTTCTGTCCTTTTAGAAGGAGATACTGGTTCTTCAGTACGCTGGGTGAAAAGTGATGCCAGTTCGTCGACAAGACCAGGTTTTATCTGCTGTCGGACAGTCTTTACATCAGGTCTGAGTTTGGCTACTTCAATGTTAGTTTTTCGTTTCTTTCGACGGTCTTCTTTGGATGTTGGTGACAACAATAGGTTATTTTGATCACTGTCGTCGCTACTCTCTGTCCGTGGCTGTCCAGAACTGTTCTCTCGCGGACTTATTTGAGGCGAATCGCTGTTGTCCACTTCAAAATAAAACTCCGGCGAGGCGTCTGTTTTGGCATGTGCTGTAAACGCTTGGGATGCGAACGATTTGTCACTGGCACTGTCGACAAAGTCTTTTCCTGTATCAAGTGTGATTTCTTCAGTTACTTGTGCCGCTTCGGAGCCAGGTGAGAGAGGATCTTCACCATGATCGTATTCAGATGAAGACAAAAAGTGGAAGTTTGGAGTGATTGGATCCTGAGATGTGTTTAGTGAACTAACTGAGGTGACACCCTGGTCACGAAGGGCCGAATCTAAATAGCCCATAACCTCACTGGCTGACATGGAACGATCTTTCTCTGGCAAGTCACCAGACATGGAATTTGCCTCAGATTTAGCAGGTGTTCCTTCGTTGATGTCGATGTCAGGAATTGGTGGAGGGGGCGGGGGAGGGAGAGGATCTGACTGTGGTGACTGAGATCGAGGTAGAGAAAGAGGGTGAGGGGGAGACTGGGTGCCACTGGACTGTGTATGTGAGCTGACGGATCTTGACAGTGACAAAACACCGTTGATGGACACGACGGCGTTAGTGGTTGGTCCTGGCAGAGGTGGGGGTGGGTAGACTGAACCGCTGTCGGTGGCATCTTGGTCAGACTCTGCTGGTGGTGGGGGTGGTAGCGGTGGTGAAGGTGGTGGTGGCAACTGATGGTCATGTTTAGAAGACGCTGAGGAAGACGTGGATGAGCCCAAGGAAGTTTTCCTCTCTAAAAACGACTTGGGTGGCGGAATAAGGGGTGGTGCGACATTTTCTTTCGATTTACTGCGAACTCCAGACCCTATCGATGACGCGGAAGACGCCCTAGATAAGGCTGGAGAGGAAGTTTTTGCATCCCGGTTTCTAACCCCAGATCTGAGTAACGTTGAAGACATCGCTGGACTCTTGGGTATGGAAGAAGACATGAACCCGGGCGATTCTTCAGACGGAATGCCGTCTGTATTGTCTGGAACGGCTGAATGAATTCTCAAATTCCCATTCAAAACGGCATAATCCTCACTCTCCGTGGATCCATTTTCCCATCTCAACTGACCAACACTGCTGGGTCTCTTGGTCGTTTTGTGTCGAGATGTAAAAATCATAGTAGGTGGACGCCCACTGTCCAGGGATGAGATCCTTTCAGGCGATGGAGACCTGACCCGCTTTGTTCTCATCTCTACCAGAACGTTTTGGGATACTTTGTTTCTAGACTGCATCTTGGATGAGCCCAAGACTGTCACACACCTCTAGAAACAACTTCAACTTCAGCGGTTGTTATGGAATCATGGTTTAGGAAAGACTGTTAATAGCCTGTCCTTTGCTGTATATCCTGTACAGAAAATCATGCATATACATCACTTTCGCAAACAATGGCAAATAAATTAACCTACCAACTGTTTTCAAAATGCTGTAAATATTTTTAAAACAACAGATTTGGTAGGACAGATTAATCGTCTTAAATTGTTTGTCATTTCTTCCAAGTAATGGTAGCACAATAGCAGGCACAATGGAAGAAAACAATGAAGCCATCTGTTTTTGTTTTTGTTTTTTAATTTCAAACTTCTGCACTTTACAAAGGCTGTAGCTTGTTTAAAGTGTTTTGACCAATCAAAACAAAAAGAACAACTTATTCTACGCGGTATATGGGCAGTGGCAAGCCATTGGATACAATGTTATATTGCACATTGCCTATTGAGCCATAGTATTACAACCATGTCCAGATTCGCAAACCCCAAAACTGTTGCTCCAGACACTATGTGGATATTACATTGTAAGAAATTTATTAACGGAGTTACATAGTGTGGTAGTGTGAGAAGTAAGTCTGCAAAAAATTAATCCTGATCGTATAAGTTTGCATTAAAAATTATGGCAAAAATTAGAATGTCACATGCACGCCTGGCCATTTCAATGACATTTTAATCAAAGTTTGAGTTCAACATTTTAGTAGATTGTCACTTCCAGTTTTGTGACACACAAACGATGGGCGGTCTAATTTCAAATACCGTGTAATCTCACACCTCCCATCACTAGTAAAACTATACATTATAGGGAAGATGAAACAGAAGAGACGGCTTACCTTCTGGAAAGGGAGATCTGTTTCCTCTAAGAAACCCGTGCAAGTCGCATGCTGTAGCCCATACAAATGAGCTTATCACTAACTATCTTGCTCTGGGTCTTGCTAGGTAATCTCTTCGAAATAGTGACACTGTCGATGAAAGAAAATAGACAAGTCATGAATATATACAAACTGTATCTGGTTTCCTTACATTTTTACACTTAGCTGTTAGCACCCAATCGTGTTAGTTGTGAGATGAAGCACAGGAACAAGACTTAAAAAAAAAAAAAAGCAATCAGGAACAAGCCTTAATGAACAGATGGCCAGTTGATCTAGACATGGAGCTGCAAATGGCAATGGAGTAAACAGTTCCAATTGCATTTGTACATGTATTGTAACGCACATCGCTGCTACTAAAGGTAGCGACAATAACAGTGGTGTGAACGAAAGGCAAGATGTCACAAATTACAATGTAGACGGTGGCGGGGAGTTAGACGTAAATTCATTGGAAAATATATATGTCGGTGACATATGAAAATGACGATCAGTGCATTTATAATAGTGGCAAAGAAAGTTTATCTTTATATGATGGCAATAGCAGTTTATCACGTTATTTCCATTTTAAATGAACATATAAAAAAACAGCTTTTTAAGATGTCTTCATTTTATATGAACACTCCACGGCGTTTCAAATTATTTCCAGAGTAAATAAACACTTAACAACTTCTTAAGTTTTTTTGTTTTTTTTATTTCAAATGAACACTGAATAGTTTATGAAGTTATTCCCATCCGAAAGAACTCCCAACAACTTATCGAAGTGGTTCCATTTTAACTGAACATCTGACAACTTACCAAGGAAGTTTAATCTTAAATGTACACCTAGTGCTAAGCAGGAATTCTAAATCTCCATAAATGGAGTAGTTTTTTTTTTTTGTTTTTTGTCTTCTGCACATTCTTTGTAAAACATTCTTTGATTGATGGTGGACTCAGCAAGACCTCATTTTGACCTTTACAGACAAGTATTTTAACTAGGGAGAGGTTAAAGAAGATATCAAGATTTAGCCCTTCGAAAACAAACTAGATCTAGTTACATGTTCGTGGAATGCTCTGTCTATGCCCGGTCTTCTGCTAATTTTAACCCCTTCTGTGCAAAAAAAAAAAAAAAAGCTCACTTGCTCGAAGGCTCACTTTATCTCAGCTTCAGACTAAAGAACTTAACAAAAAGTCTCTTCTATAAAAATCCTGTCTCTAAAAAAATAAAGAAAGAAAATCGTGAATCAGTTATGAATTTGTTGTTGTTGTTGTTGTTTTTAATCTGACTTTTTAATATGCATGAAACAGAATACAGATTCAGAGCAAGAAGCCATCAAATAGGTTGTCTTTTAGTATTACGGACAATTGCTCTTAAAGTAGGAGGGAAAACATCGTATTAAAGTGCGTTAATCAAAACTCCGTTTAACAAGTCTCAAACTTCAATCTTCCACTGCCCACCAAGGTATAACTCATTCATCTTCCTTGGTGTGTCTTTGTCCTCTGTGGCTGCACTGGAGATGCAAACACAGCAAAGGGGTAGAGTTGGTGAAGCAGAAATGAAAGAAAAAGAAAGAAAGAAAGAAAGAAAGAAAGAAAGAAAGAAAGAAAGAAAGAAAGAAAGAAAGAAAAAGGAAGAAAGTATAAATGAAAGAGAAGAAAAAAAAATAAAGAAGAAAACAATTGACGAGAGAAGTAAAGAACCTAAAGAAGATAAGAAAGATAGAAAAAAGAAAGAAGAATGAGAACGAAGGAAGGAAAGAAAGAAAGAAAGAAGAGAGTGGCATGAAGATTAATACAAAAAACGATATACAGCAAGAGCAGCCTTTGAGATCGGGACATTTGCCCTTCCATACTAAAACTTCTGTACACGCCATCCTCCAACTCATTCCGCAGCTAACGAGGCAGAAAATGCGAAATTCAACGTTTGTTTGACCAGGCAAAGAAAGGACACAGCATCAGCAAGGAAGGGCAACTGTCGAGGGCAGAAATGAAATGTCAGCGTTGGGGCAGAGAGGAAAAGTAATCTGAATTTGCGTTTTAAAAACGTCGGAAGTAGATTGCATGTGATTATGTCGATGACGACAAGGATGTTATGACACCCAAGAAAGTATACCTTTGCTCTAAAACAGGAACTCAGTAATTTTAGAGACACGCACAAAGAGACAGAGAGAGAAAGAGTGAGAGAGAGAGAGAGAGCGTGAAGAAACGAGAGAGAGAGAGAGAGAGGGACAAACAGAGCTAGTGAGACATTGAGAGGAGAATCAGGAGGAGGAGGAGAAGAGAGAGAGAGAGAGAGAGAGAGGGAGAGAGAGAGAAATGAGTTACAGAGTGATGGGAGAGGGATGTGAGATAGATTATCACCATTTTCGGGTCGGATAAATGTCATGTCAGAAGGTTGCACTTGACTTATAAGGTCAGTTCCACTAAAAGCCGACGCAGTAGTGAAATCCCATGCTCGTGAACACACGAAGAATTCAAACAAACGAACACACACACATACACATTTATACACGACAAGCACAGACACATATACATACCAGCAATATGTACCTCTATCCCATGTAGCGGTTACTCCAAGCAGTAATGAAACACCTCTCAGTCTCTACTCTCTTTCATACAACAACATTGTGATGTCTTAGATCTAGATCAAAACACGATTTGAGATTTTGTTACTTTTGGACCACGGTCGAGGACCAGCTGAGAAAACCACCATGATATGAGGTTGAAAAGCTTACCAAAACCGTAACCGTAACCGTCATGTCCTTTCTGAATACCGTCACAAACTAATACAATGTCGTGATATTTTTCTGAATACTTTCAGAGAGGAGTTTGGGCACTCATAGTAACTGAGAATTTTGATGCCTTGATATACCGGCAATAAACTTAGACATCATTAAAACTGAGCATTCATTAGAACCTGACAGTCTAAACATGGGAATTTGGATACCTTCGGTAACTAATCGTTTCGTTCCCATCCGAAACAGACGATTTAAAGACTCCCTAAACAGGTAATTATTACATCCACAGAAAATCTTAAAAATACAGATAAATGTAGTATTAAAAAGGGACTATGTTCTTCCTAACCTGTTTTACCATAGTCATTCCACGGTTTACTGTTATCCGCGGCAGGGTTTGGATATATGCAATGTTAATTGATCTGATAAGGACAAATGGTTGCATAACACTTGATTATGGCATTTTCTAGCAATATCCTAAGCTCCAGTGCCAGGAATGAACAATGGGGGACCATTCTGAGAAGAAAGACTCACGATCAAGCAGAAAGCCAGGTTCGATAGAAAAGCTTAACATCTGTAATAATAAAACAAAACAAACACACACATCCAGAACGCCCCCCCCCCCCTTTCTTAACTACTTTGATAGCCTTTGACATTCATATTACCATTCCAAGCTTAGTTACAAAGATGCCAGCAAAATGAACCTAAAAGCCTTGGCACCTTACACTGGCCATCCCTGTCTTGAGAAGTCACTTGTCTATAAGGCTAAAGTTTAAAAAAAAAATTAAAAACTACGGAGCAGGCACCAAAGTTTGTTTGTTTGTTGTTTTAGACTGACGAATGCCAAAAACAACAACTCATTAGTCTATGAGTGCACGATAGATAGTACACAGGTGGATGTTGCAAAAAGAAAATAACTTACCAAATCATGTCATAAATCCAAAATAAGAATAAATCATGCACATTTCGGATATCACTTTGCTTGTATCAAAGTACTTTCCTAAAAGTCGAGAAGTTACTTTCACTTAAATACAGAAGCGACATCTCGACCTCGACTGCAACCCGATGGTCACGGGTCGTATAACACCAAAGGTGACGGTTTCACCAACACACAGCAGACAGAATTAAATCCAGCTACGCTGTAGATCAATGGCACCTTACAGTACCTAGTGCTGATTGCAACGATCACTTTTGCATTAGTATTTGCCCATTGTGAATTGACGGCGGTGGGGTAATTTTTGTGTGTGTGAATGTGCTGCCGCTCGGCGATCTGTAAATGCTAATGCTTGTATGGGCTCGTCCTGGTTATAGACATAATTATGTTTGCAGTGACTGAATTTGATGCATACACGAGAGAAGAGAGAAAAGAAAAGGAGGGGGAGGGGGCGCTGAAGAAAGAAAAAAAAAAGGAGAGAGAGGACAGAATAAAAAAGAAGAGAAAGACATGATGTATATAAAACAAACAAACAAACAAAAACACACATACACACACACATAGACAGTTTATTTGGCAGATAGGAACAACAGCTAGGCGGGTAAATAGACAGCAAGATAGACAGACGGATAAACAGAGAAAGACAGACAGACAGACAGACTAGTAGAGAAACAGACGGATAGACAGACAGATAGACAGAAAGACAGATAGATAAGTAAGTAGATAGGTGGATAGAAAGACATATAGACAGACAGATAGACAGACAGACAGACAGACGGATGGACGAACAGACAAACGGATGGACAAATGGACCAACTGACGGATATAGATAGATAGATAGAAA
>JBCAUA010413526.1:0-17957 GCA_038406235.1 Peronia verruculata | reverse complement strand
ACACACACACACACACACACACACACACACACACACACACACACACACACACACACACACACACACACACACACGAGTGATAACCTTGTACATTGTATAGCATGTCTGCCCGAACATCGGTAGTTCAGATAATTATCACTAATGACTATTGAATCTGTCTCAGTTCAGCACTGGTTCCTTCTTGTTTCTGCAGTGCCTCTCATGATGCCAGTGTTTGATGATTGCAGCTGATTTTTCTCGCCTAGTTCCTTACATTGTCTCGTTTGCTCAGTTGTGGCCCTCAGTTCTTCTTCAAACTAGGACTGACCAACGGATACAGAGCAGTGACACACAGATCTGTCATCAGCTGTTTTGGGTGTTTTTGGTGTTGTTGTTGTTGTTTTGCTTTTTTTTTTCTATTTTTATTTTATTTTATTTTGTTTTCTAAGTCTGAGTGTTGATCCTAAATCCCTACAGATTGGATTTTGCAAACAAGCCAAGAATCAGAGACTCAAATTTCTTGCAGCGTAAATAATTACATGCACATAAACTGATCATATAAAATTACAAGAGGGCCGTGTTTTGAACCTATTGATCCCACGTCGCCTTATATTTTGTCACCGAAATGACAATGAGAGGCTATGCAAATCTGTTTAATAACTTACAAATTCCCTATAATTGCCTTTTTATTTTATCTCTGATCCTGATCTTAATGCAAAGTGAACTGATCCTTTACCATCTCCTCCCCCCTCCCCATTTCCTTAAATTAGACCGGAGTGATAGGCCTACTTACCAACAACCAAAATGTTTGGCTAATAAAGAACAATGCCGGGGGAATCCTTACATTGCACTTATTTTTTTTTTTTTTTTCAGCAAATTCTGAGAGCTTTTGAAGAGAAGATCCAGCAGTTGAACATGATGCCCAAACCCAAGAGGAAAACCACGCCCACCAGCGAAGTGGAGGTCTCATGAGTGAGGACAGCCAAAGTTCAGTTCCTGTGTTCTAGTATCATTCAAATTATGAGAAATTGTACGTTTCCTCTATTTTGATGATTGTGCTCACATAATCATTATTGGCTCCTCAACTCTATTGTGTCAGGTGACGTTCTGTGGAATGCCATTGTTAAAAAAATGATAAATCATTTCTTTAAGCTCAAGATAGGAGAGTAAAGGATTGATGGCATTACTAATGCAAGACAAATACTGAATGTCTCTTGATTTATTGCGAAGTATTGGGAGTTATAAGTATAAGTACAAAATAGGAAGATAATAATCATGTTCCACTGTAAGTCTGTTCTTCTAGTGAATAAAATCTGAAAATTGATTATTAAAGTTATGATGGTACAGTTTGGTCTGTCTATTACAATGTATGGCCACCATAATAATATTGCTGCCCTCCTCACCTCAATATCTTTCTCTTCTTCCCACTCTCTCTCTTCTTTTTTTTTTTTTTTTAATTGTTTTATCATTTTATCTCATTGATCATTTGATTCATTCTGCTTGTATTGGTGAGAGCAATTAAATCTAAGCACATTATTTCACTAGTTTTTGTTGTGGTTGTTGTTGTTGCTATTATTGCAGTGCTGATGCTGGGGAGAACATTCTAATTTCATCATGCACAATACATCAGTTTCACTTCTTTTCAGTTCATTCATAACACCAATTTGTAATCCTGAAAATTATGGTAGCCAAGTTCCCATAGTTCTACGAACCAAGAAGTCCAGAGAGGTATTAAGAAAATTATAAAATAATGAGACCAGATGGAATCAAAATCTGAGATACTAACTTACCTCTTTATAAGTGGCATAAGGATTAAGAACTATTTAAATATTTAATGGTGATGTTCCTTGCAGGATCATGGCACTTCATACAAAGTCCTTTCAAAATAAACTTGTCTACCCTCTCTGCATTATGGATTAATTTCTGTTAGTCAATTAACAAAACAAGCTTTGCGGAATGCAGAACCCATACATTGTCTCTTTAAATTAATCTCTGTATGAAATGGTATATTACTCACTGCCAGCGCATAATGTTTGCATTAACTAAGGATGACACAAGCATTTTATACTTCTAACCATACATTAAACTATCTATTGTTCACTGTCATCAGACAAATGTGTTTTGTTTTCCACACCAAATGATCTCTGCCAATGATTTTCATGTAATTTGCTTTTAAATGCTGCTTATAATGAGAAAGTAAATTGGTTCAGAATTTCAGTCAATCAAGCAGAATCACTTTCAAAGCCAGTGCAATAGGCTCATTTCTCCCATTAAATCACTGATCACATGGACTTACTGTTCCTGCTATTATCAGGGTAGACATTCACAATATTACACATCAACCCATGTTTTTTTTTTTTTTCTTGTTGTTGTTGTTGTATTCTTTCTTTGGCAAATTTGTCCTCAGCATTAAATTATCTTAATAATAAACACTAATTTTTATTTATTTTTTTTCACAGGATGACATGACAATTGTACATTTATAAAATTATGTAGATGGCATTGTAATGCTAAACTTTGTTGTATTTATTTAAGTATTACAAAGACATGAACACTGCTGATGTGATATTACATTATAAAAGTAAGGACTTTCCGGTGCAGAAAATCAATGGAGAGATTCATAACTGCATATAAATTCATTCCGTCCAAAGAAGTTCTCTATTTTCTTTAAACAAAGAATCTAGCAGTTTTTAATTTTAGGAATGGGAATAAAAGTCCAATCTGACATCATGAAGTCTTCTGTCATCTTTTTTTCCTATATATCCTTATTTCATACAATACACATGAATGTGCTATGAGTGCAGAAATTTGAATCATTTCTATCCTTTAAGAATCACTAGCTCATATCTCCAATCCTATTTACTTGTCATGAAATGAGTGTTATCAATCCTATTCTACTTCTTGCCTACAAGTATAAAACTTTGAGAATTAGGAATAGCATGGGCAGAGAGAAATTACCACACTGTTCAAATAAGATATTCTGTCGTCACAAAAATGAAACACTGAGAACGAAAAAAAAAAATGTGTTTTTCTATTCTGCTTGTCAGTCAACTTTTGATACAAGATCAACAATCTTTCCTACTCGGGCAGAATTCTGACACTTTGAGATCTCATACACATCTTCAAACGGACAACAATCAAATATTAGTGGTAGATGTAAAATCAAAGCAGCAGACACATACTTTGTCCCTGGTACTGTATTTCTCTCTCGATATTGAGTTGTCCATTCTCAGTTTGTGCTGTCCCATTACCATAATTTTGAAATGCATTCTAATATAAGGTAAAAGAGGAAGAAGCCCAGTTCACGGATTTTGTTCAGAGAAAGTTAGCCTTTTCCAAAGAAAACATAATTCAATGCAAGACAGGAGATCAGCCAATCAATCTCATGAAAGCAGATGTAACTTCATAGGAGTTGATCGATTTCAGGCGACAGCCTCACCTCCCTACTGTGACAACAGAGAAGGCATTACTTTACACAATCACCAAGGAGATTCTTTAAAATAGCTACTGGGTCTCTTTTGGCTCGTCTGATACTTTCTGGTAGCATCTCTTTCAAAAATCTCTAGTTTCCTGCATGAAATCTTTTGCCAGTTATCTGGGGTTTACATTTTCCTACACATAAACATCAAAACAAGAGACACTTGTTGTACTAGATTCTCATTCAAGTTGTGTTCTGACTCTTTCACTTTGCATTGTTGAGAATCTAAAAATTGCTAGTCTTGATATTTCTGGTCATATCTTTCCATCTCTGATCCATGGATACCAAAAAAAAAAAAAAAGTTTTTTTGTTTCCTCAGGAAGTAAGTTTTAGAACATTCATTCATTTCACAATGCATGCAGCATATGAATTCCAATTTATAATCTTTGTGTTAAACATGTACTCCACACAGACTGGTCAGAGGAAATCTTTGGATAGGAATTTGAAGCTTTTTCTTGTTTGACTTATGTCAGAACAGTGGTATTTCTACTTATCTTTCATCTGCTTTTTGATTGCCACGCATTGTCTAATGTGCATGAGACACACACATCTTTACAATGTGTTCTGCCATTATTCAAGATGGTGAGATGTTAAGCATTGCTATTCAAAATACCAGGGGATAATTAAGTCACTGACACAAAAAAAAGCAGCATCTTAATTTTTTATTTCCATGTGGGATTTGAACTTACAATACTTTCATTGAGAGGCAGATGCCTAATCTTTCAACCATGAGATGCCTCCTATTCATTCTTCATGTCAGTTTAATTCTTGCTCTTGCCGGTGTCCATTATAAAGAGAGAGACATACTAAATTCCAATTGCTGTGAATTTTGGAGACCATCAAAGTAACTTTTTCCTTTCCTCAAACTAAACAAAAGGGTGATTCATCTGCTACAAATCACAACAGTGCCCTGCTGAAATGATGAAATTTTCAGAAAAATATTTCTTATAAATTAACTTTTATCTCTTCTATGTTCCTTTAATGAAAGATCAGTGTTTATTTTCTTTATTACTGCTCCTTCCAAGAAAGCTGTTTCAAATATACTCAGAACTTACGAAACGACAACAAACAAATATGGGTCTCCAGTCAGTAAAAGCAAAGGCAGGTCAACAACACTGGTGTCAATTTTAACCCATGCGATGCCATGCAATTTAATTATATATTGTATTCAAAACAAGAATCATATATAATCTTCTCAAGCCCCCATTATTTAATAATTCAAAGTGGGTAGATATCACACTGAGAAAACATAGATAAATACAAAAGTTTTGTAAATTTGTTTTAAAACTTATAAAGGTGAAACAATTTTGTACTGGCTCACACATGCAAGGACATGGCTTTGGGAGTGTCCATTGAGGAGGATACAGATACATGTATGTCTGTATGTGTTGCGATCTCTACCCCTACTTCCTTGTCATGCTCAGCGTGATATCTATCACCAGCCTGGTAATAGGCAAACAATACTGATAGCTTCCCATTATAGTTCTTAATGCCAGCATTGTAGAAAATACTACAATGAATATAACACTACAAGCTGTATACCTTTACAAAGTCTGGTCCATTACAGAACAATTATAAAAAAACATAACAAAACAAAGAAAAAAAAATAAAGAATGTTTGAACTAATTTCTTGCTCTTACAAAATGGCAGACTGATAGCTATCCAGACATCCTTTCTTTCATGAATATGCAAGCACATGAAGAAAAATCATTCATCTTTTTGGAATATTAATTATGAGACTGAAAAAGATTGACATCTTTCCCTGAGAATTTCATGGGTTGATGAACAGCCTTTCAATACTTTAAATAAATTATGTTCTTCAGCAAGTCAAACCATAGTGAAAGACATTTCTTAAAACAATAATTAATAACTCTGAAATCTGGTTTTTACTCATTGCCTGTGTTGGTCAAACTACATGTACATGTTAGAAACGATGTCTGGTGACATATGTGGATTTTTTACTGAACTACATTAAGATTTGTTTAACTGTGATTTGAACGTAATTTTTTTCTCAACTTACCCAAATAATGAAATAACACCACTAACCACATGACAGTGGCTGTCCCATATCGGGCAATTGTACTGAAAAGGAGGTCTGAGGTAAACCTAATATGAACCTACTTGTAAACACTTGGTAAATTCATTTACATTATTATAAATTATATCAATAGTAAGGAAAAGAACTCCCAGAAATTAAAGCTCAGATAAGAAAGGTATTATCCTGGCTTTAAAGAGACCTGAGTATAAAACCAAGCGGGACAGTGGATTGCCCATATGCAAAGAAAGCAGTTATTGTCTTTAGCAAAGTAACATTTTCTTTGCTATGCGTAAAATGAAAAAAAAAGGAGGGCAAGGTTTTGGCCGAGGAATAAGTGCTTTACACTGTCATGATGGAAAAAAAAAAAGCAACAATAATTTCATTAACAGCCTTGAACATCATCACTCTGTACAAACTATCTAAAGCATATTGCGTCCAACTGATGAACTTGCTAAAGGGCTACACAGTTTATCTTTTTGATCCTCATGAACAATGTCAAATGTCTGTGGCAAAAATGAAAAAACATATGTCTCACAGCCACTCTAAATCAGTTGTAAGGTAAGTCACTGGGATAGAACCAAGAAATCAGGCTTTGAATGTGATGAAGGAGGTCACATATCAAACTTTTTTTATTGCAGAAATCGAAAGTGCATTCATCTCTGAACATGACAGCATCGGCCTTACCCTCAATTTATAAATATTTGCTCATTAAAATCGGGTTTTAATGGGAGGAAAGTATGTAGATTTATGTGTTAGACCGTTGATTTAAATTCGATTTTCTCGGAATTTCAGTCATTGCTGGGGGGTCCCAACTTGTCTTGTTAAACTGCAACATCTCTGGCTAGAATAAAGCTGGCTCAAAACTTTTTTCACCATCTGAAAGGGTATGAAATAAGCTTTCATATGATACCAAAAACCCTATCCCTGAAACGTCGACATACGTCTCATTTTGATTGGCTGTGAGACATATACATGTATGATATGGATAAATATGTATGCTCATTAAACCAACAAATCATGTAACTACACATTCACTGGACCTTCCAAAGAAAATTGTAAGATGAGATTACACAGCTTTGTTTTACAAATGTTCAGACTATCCTGGTCAGGATATATCATTTAAATGCTTGTTAAAATTAGAAATGACAATAAGGAAAGGTAATATACCACAAATACAATAAAAATGATCTTTCCTATTATTCTTAATGGTCTCTGAGGACTGGTATGATAATTCTGACTTTATTCACAGTGGTAATGGATGACCAGTCAAACGTACATACGACTGGTAATGGATGACTGCGTTAAGTTCTGTGAATAAGATATATATTGACTCTGTTGATATGTTCCTTACATACAAATATATTCTTTACTTTCATTCCTGCCCAGTTTCTGACATTTAATATGCCGAAATTCAATGTGTGAATGAATATATCCATAGCACCAACAGAGTAGTCAGAACAAGACCGTTCCGTGTTTAAAACTCTAAGGCACAATTGCTTTACCATTTCCAGTCTTTGGATCTGTTCACTGAGGCAACTATGTCCCCAGCAAAACTGAAATTCATTGTATGATTTTCATGCATACGTACAGTTACAAAAATAGACACACACAGAGGGAAAAAATAAATAGTCTGCATTTCAGAACAACAAATGTGCAACATGCTTCAAATTGTAAGCATACAGAACTTAAGTAATAAAATAGATAAACAATGTGGAGTACATCTTGTAAATCTACATATATATATAAAAACACAGCAATAATAAAAGTTAATAACAATTATCTTGAAAGAACATCATATCAGAGGTTTGATTTACATGAATTAATTCTTCAAAAATGAAAGTTTGCTTTTTCATTTATTCATCTGACAATGTTTGATAAGCCAACATTGGGACAAGAGACTGATATCTTCCACATCCAAATGAACCACAAACATAATATCAAAATAAAAAATGCAGTTCTTGATGAGATGTTATTCATTTTGAACAGTCTATATATCAAAAGTGCAGAATATCTGATTTATCCTGCAGTTTACCCCAGATGATGTCCCTTCAAATCTGTCTATAACTCCTATAAATTACATAATATCGTGGAAAAAAAAATAAAAAATTAAACATTGGCCAATAAAAGCATAAATGAAAACTATTTTTCACAAAAAATGCATTAGGAATCTAACAATGAAAATCTACCCTCTGCAAAAGGACAAAAGATAAAAATTTAAAATTCAAACAGACTAAGAAAGTTATGATTTGGTTTGTACATTTGCAAACAGTGCTGTGCAAATCAGAAGAGAAGTAAAGAGCTAGACTCCAAAATCCATGGGTAGAACTATGTAACACATCTCTATCCAAAGTTGATCTAAATGCCGTAACCTCTTACATGTACATATAATAAAGAAGAATTGTTTGAATCATAGACGTATCATTGATGAATACTAAACCTGGCACATCTCACAGAGAACCTATAGATGCCATATATTGAACTGAGTGAGGCATCAGTCACTGAACTAAGAGACCTGACTAAACTGAGGAAAGAAGCACATACAGCAAAAAAAAAAAAAATAACTGAAACACTCTGTGGACTGATTCACTGATTAGCATCATGCCTGATGTATAGTAAATTTCAGTAAGGCTTCCCTTTGCATCTTTGTTGCATCAACTGCTTCCTCTATTATAACTGGGATGTGACATGATGAAATCAGGCTCTTGTCAAATTTTGAGGATATGGGGATATTGTATCACTGTGAAGATTATTCATTTCCCTTTCAGTGTATGAAAAAAGGATTGTTTTACCTTGAGTAGAAGTTGAGATATTGGCAATTAAAAGATGATGAGGGTGACCTATTGCTGCAGATGAATTTAATGAGAAAATGGCAGATCACTTTTGTAAATCCTTATTGATCTTTGTTAGGCCATGGCACTAAATTACAATTTTTGGGCTTTTATTTGATCTATTTTAGTAAATTGAACTCTGAAATGCATTTTTAGATTGATATAGAAAGATTTGGTTAAAAAAAAAAAAAAATTATGTTAAAAATTCATTCACTGTAAACGTGGGTTCTCCGGTTGGATCAGTTTGATAAGGGCCTGATTTCATCATGTCGTGGCTCAATTACTGTTTTTTCTTTTGTAATTTAATGATAAATACTAGTATTATATGTAGGGCATCTAGGTTCAAAAGGCTTTAAATTTTTTCAGTATGTCACTCAGAGTGAAGGCTTCAGGTCCAGAATTTCCTGTACACTCTATATTTCTGGTGTTTTTAGGCTTTATTTGGTTCCTTCCACAGTCCAATCAGGTCGAGTTAAAGCATCGGCATTCAGTTCAACTGGGGCCGGAAGCTACCAGGGCACACTTGGTCTATTATAAATAATAATGTCTGTGGTTTGAAAACAAATGCATGAAGTGTCATGATAAATATTCCGACTCTTCAAAATGCTATCTCTCCCTACAACTGACTATAACCAAAAAAGGGGGTGTAAACAATTAACAGCTAATAGCCTGAATAGAGCAGGTCAGTCAGTGCACAAGACAAATACACCATATTCAATGTACAACAGCACTTCACTAAATGGAAGACTAAATACATGTATTTACCACCAGCATTCTTTACTAAAACCCTCACAGACAGCAAGATGAATAGCTGGTTGACTGATTAAACAAAAATATCAGATTTAAAAAGGGATACTATTTTTTTAATAACTTATTGAATTTGTGTCTGGTGCTAAATTTTACTGTAACAATCTAAGAAACCAACATATAACTATAGAGGACATTAATTCAATAAACAGAGTATTCCATGGCAGGCTATCAAGAATGACATTAAGTAAATTATTCACAATCTGAGACTTAAATAAAGTGGAAAAAAAAAAAAAAAAGATCAAAGGGAATGATGAGATTTCAAGGATAACTATATGGACTGTATAACGATACATGCAGTTTCATAAAGCAAAGTGAGAGTGTCTTATGGACGAAAATGCAACACAGCTTCAAAGCACATGGGTCACTACTTACTTCATGTACATCAGACCCAATTCTGTTACACTAATACTGTCAAACCTGTTTAAAAGCAGAGCATACTGGACTACTGAATGAAGACAAGGCATATCATTCAACAAGCATGATCATGTATGAAAAACTAGAAAAGGCAACTGGCAAAAGATATATGCAAAATGCTGAAAAAAAATCCCAACAAGTTTCCTATGAAACTGTAAAAACTGCGTATCTCCCAAATAAGATCAATTCACATGGAATAAACAAATGTGGTGATGCAAGAAAATGCAAATAATTTTGCATTCATAAGATTTAGTCCTAAACAATTCCATTTCAAAGTTTTCCTTTTCAGAGGACAATGCATCCTTTCAAAAATTTATGAAGACCACATCATCAGACCTGCATTTAGTTAAATAATGAGAAGAATTTCACTGAAATATTTAACTTCTGCGACTTGAGCACCACAATCATCCCCATCACAGAATAATTCAAAGATAAATGGTTTATATTACAACCTCATATTAAGTTAAATCTAATATTATGGTTCCATGGTCAATAAAGGGTATAGTGATGGCAGTAAGTGTAGCTTCTTTCCACCGGCACTTACCATACTGTTTTTTTTTTAAAGTGTAAGACATTGCTTTTGATATGATAGGAAAACAGAAGACAATTGTACACAGATTCTACATTCACAAAACAAACAATATCCTCTAGTTCAGCTAGAGATGAAGTATTAATGCTCTCTGCTCTTGTCCCAAAGAATGCATCTAAGCAGAACAGTTTACTCTTTTGGCAAACCTGAGATCTCTGATATTTATGAACATGTCCTTGCCAGGCAATGGTTAAATAAACATCTTATTTCATAAAATCACTCAGCAGATGAATACCTTTGACTGAATCACAAATCAAAATTATTTGTAATTTTCACATTTCCAAAGCCATTTTTCCATTTTATTCTGACATATTTACAGTTTTGTGATATCTCAAGATCAATTTGAGATTCTTTTGTGACTAACAGATGACCCCATTTTTGCAGTATGTATA
This sequence comes from Peronia verruculata, assembly GCA_038406235.1. NCBI lineage: Eukaryota > Metazoa > Mollusca > Gastropoda > Systellommatophora > Onchidiidae > Peronia > Peronia verruculata. The sequence goes on along the minus strand of JBCAUA010413526.1, from coordinate 7,429 downwards.
TTAATCCAAATTAAGACAAAGATATTTTATCATGTTATATAAAAATACTATTCTCTCGCTATCTCATGTGTTAATTTCAAACTATTTTGATCAACAAAAATACTAAAAAATCTTCACTTCTATATCCCAGTAAGTAAACTAAAAATTTTTCATACTCCAAGTGTGAACATATCACAGAACATGCGCCCAAGCCTTGTACCCGGCTTGCTTCAAGGATTTTTTATGGAATCTTCGCCCAGATACCTACAGAGCTAGGTTTAAATATTCATTGTAAATTTTAAACACTCGCTGTCAACACCCTGATGTAAATTAACAATTTAAACATCAAATGGTAGCCGTTTATTTAAAATAAAGTGTTCCATGTGTACAGCTGTACAGAAGTCAGTTCTGGCTGAAACCTATTCAGATGCTCCATACCAGACAGCAAGCAGCGATGATGATATACAATCCAATCAAAACATGAGATAACAAGAGAGCATGACAAGGTTTATTAAGACACTTAACAATGCAGATTTCATCCTCATAATTATATGACTAAATATGGCCACTGCTGCTATTGCACATTTGCTGCAGGGAAAGCCTGCAGTCTTTCCTCATCATCATTCTTTGGTATTTGCTGTTGCTGCAGATGCTCTTCCTTTATGTGCTGTTGCTGTTGTTGTTGTTTTCCATCCTGTTGTTTTCCATCTTCTTTATGTTCTTGTTCGTGTTTCTGAAGCTTTTCTTCCAGCCTTTTGTAGTACCACTCATGATCTTCTGCATGCAAACACCAAGGGGTTGAATCGATGTTACACTCCAGGTAGACATTGAAGACAGTCACTGGGCTTTCATCAATGGTCAGTTGGTGCTCAGAGTCCACAACATACTTCACATTGGAGACACCAGTTTCCTTATCCAAACGACGGGTTTTCTAATGATTAAGAGACAAACATTTTGATAAATCTTCCATTTAATCATTTCATAAAAGACAAGATGAAATTTTTCAATAACATAACACCTTCTGACTTGAAAAATGCAGTCTTAAGGGTTTCAAAAATTTTCACTGACAAAATTTAATCGGACTTTCAAGTACTTACACTTTTTTCATAAAATGTGGCAGATCGTGCTGAGGCAGGTCTCTCCCCCTAGACAAATGACCATACCAGTAAAAACATTCCAGCACATACAGACTTTTGCTTATCAGGGATAAAATATGAGGTATGAGATAAAAACTTGGGCCATATTTATTTTTCCTTCATTTTCAAAATATTCCTGTCACTCTGATCACACTCAGACAAGACAGGGAGTTTACATATTTCACAGAATAAATAAGAGAAAAAAAAAAACACATAACCTGCATAAGGTGGTAATGCTTTAAGGCTCTCACATTTACATACACCATACACAACTGCAAAAACATTTCGTTGGAGCTTTGCCAGTGAATGTTGACTTTGTATTTATATAATGGTATTTTCAATATTTTTTCTTAATAGCAGGAGCATTCTCACCAAAACTCATGTGGACTGTGTGTCACATCAGGTTTCCAATAAGAATGGCAATCTAATGTTCCATTACTTATAAGTGACCATGGGCTGACAATGCTCACTGGGCATATTGGAATTCAAATAAAATTCACACAAAAAAAAACAAAAAAACATCAAAATGTTCACTTTACTCTGTGGATCATCTATAGTCAATGAAGTACACAAAATCTCAAGAGCACTTAGCAAACTAGGACTTGGAAACATTGAGGAACCAATCTGGTGAAACACTCATTCATTACAACCATCATTACAATTTTACTCCAAAGAACATACTGTACAGTTTGAAAGTTCCCAACCTCTGTTGCCTTTAGACTAAAATTCATTCTTGAAACATGAACAAAGCTCATGAAAAAAATTCTGGTACTCCAGGAGTGGTTTCTATTGACACTCTTAGAATGGACAGAACAAGAAATGTCACTGACTTTGAGGCAAAGGAAACTACAGTATGAATGGAGAAGGAGTTTGGCTCTTGAAACAGTTGGATGAAGAACCACATTGGCCAAATCATGTTAGGGTGAAGGTTTTGTCTTACCTCACGCTGATCGAAATATTTATTCTGGTCTCTCGGCCGTTTTCTGCGGTCATGGATGTGCTTGAAAGAGTTATAGCCAGTGGTGAGGTTGCCTGGTCGACCCAGCTGGTGTACAGATAAATATATTTATCATACAAGGTTATGAATTGAGTAGATCAGTGTTTCCAAGCATTGACTTATTTGACTTAATGCACCCACTTCAAACTGACAATATTAGCATAGCCTTAACCATATACATATTATTATGTTCTGCTATAAACTTTTTTTGTTAGAAAGTGAACATTCACATTCTATACATTTATCTTTCAGTATACATACAAAAGTCAACATGCACATGGTTCATATTACTGATGCTCTTAATGAGATGAAAACTTAGTTAAGTGAGAAAAATAAACTATAGCAAACTTGACAAGAACTGCACTTGTATGATCTCTGCACTTTCTTGCTTCAATGCTAGACATAACTATGTTTACATATTTGGAAATAACAACAACAAAGCTGTTATCTGTATATATTTATAATCATTATTCTTTTTGAGGTAGGAACAAAGTCCTATTAGATACAAATATACTTAAACAATATCAAGAATACAAAAAAAAACATAACTTTTCTAGCAGATATACAAAATATAAGACAATTTCATATGTATTATTGCACTAATTCATTACACAGACTTCACATTCTGCTCGCATCAAAAATAACTTCTGGTGGCATAAATAAATAACTCACCATCAATTTGGCTTTCTTCATACGAACAAAGAACTCATCATCCTCTCTTCCCCAGCCCCAGTACCTATTTGAAAGCCCATTCAGCTGGAATTGAAATAATAAGGTAGAGTTTGCGTAAAGTCATATACATGTATATCAGAACATGTATCCCATTACATTATGAAATGCTTTAACATATCAAACTCAACAAAATTACAGAAAAGATGTCACATATTTGCTGACCTCTACATGTATGTACAGTTTTCAGTAAAGCACAAAATCTTGTTCAGCAATGACATGTGGGACAAAAAATACTTTATGAAATCAAATCCATGTCAGAGTCCTGGGGAAAAAAAAAAGGGTCATTTTCTACTTTTTTAACCAAGATTTATAAAAATTTAGTCTGGCTATGACATAAATCTGATAAATCTCTGAGATGATTAAATATGCATGGACTGTGTAAATAAAAATATCGTCAGCCAGGGTATGGAAAAATCATCTAGAGATTGTATTCACCATCTCAAAATGCTTGCTCTGGAGAAGGAGAATGCCTCCAACGAAGGTTTTGTAATGGTAAAGAGGGTGTAGATGTGGTGCAGCCAGGTGAACTGGACCTTCCTCTGGAAAATTATATTTCAGTTCCTCATTCACTGGTAGGAGATCTACATCATGCATGGCTATGTAATCACATTGCTGTCTGGTCTCCAAGAACCCCACGTTGATGAGGGATGCTCGATTGAATCTGTGCAAATCAAATCCAAACATTTAATAATTTATGCAATTTAATCACACAAAACATAACAACTGATGTTTCAACATTTTGTCTTGCTTCAAATAATGATAAATGTGGAACAGATACTGCCCCTGACAATATGATGTTTCATCATATTTCTAATCTCTGCTTATTAGTGAAAAAAAAAAAAAAAATGTGGATGAGTACTCAGTGATACCATTAACTAGACAGTGTGGATTTATAGAAACAGGTCATCAGCATAATGTAATAGGGTGATATATAATGACATGTGTCTGTACCTCCAGCCTTCAGACAAAATAGAACATTGAGAAATTTTTTTCACAAAATCAGAAATTGTCTGAATCCATAATTTCCTACATTAACATTACAAACTGTAGCTCCCCCATTTTTACCAGTTTTGGGGGCAAAGAATGAAAGAAGCACTGAATCCAATAGCTGCCTGTAAAAATAACTCAGTTTGACCCAGTTCAATGTCAATTCTCTACTATTATACATGTTATGTAAAGCCTCTCAGCACTGGCAAATGAATATACTGATTGTTCCCATAGAAAAGAATTCTCTTCAGATCTTGGGGCTGAAAGCCTACATATGGGTCAGAATGGACATCGCAAATCCTAACCATCTCCAAACCCTGGGAGCAATTATACTCACCAACACAGACAAACTTGCAAACATCTGGGTTTGGGTATGAATCAGCCAAATGCCAAGAAGTGAGTCAACAAGTGAGGAGAGCTTAAATGTTATTTCATGTTTTGTCACTCCTATAAAGTAACTGATTCAAACTGACATTGCACTGAACACACTTTCTCTTTTTCAGGAAGAATGCAGGTCCTAAGAGTGATTTTATGAATGGCTGAACAACAGACCTTTTCAGCTTCAAATTCAGCTATAGCATATTCCAATTAGAGGAAAACCAGATTTGTTGTTGTTTTTTGCCCAGTTGCCATGACAATATCGCCTTTCTGGATTCTGTGTCTTGAGAATCAGCTTTTTTTCAAATACCTCTAAGGCTCCTAGAGTATTGAATGTAATCATTCATAACTCTATACAAAAGGTAATATACATCTGGTTTTTTGTTTCTAAGTCATACAATGTCTGTCATAAATTTCTGAATTATTTGTCATGACCGATGTTCATATTTCTCAATTTACCACCATCTATTCATTTTTTTTTCCTTCAAGTGTGAACAAAATTCAGAAAAACAGATGCTTACTATTGAAACACGTGGATGGGGGAACTGTTTTCAAAATTTTAAATCACTTGGTTCAGAACTAAAAAAGCCTTAGAAAAAAAACATACATTTGAGACAATTGCATAATGTTTATATAATCTCCTCGTACTCCTGTTTTGTGGTGGGGGGGGGGGGGGCCCAAGCTTGTTTCTGGCCACAATAATTTCTCTTTAATATATCGAAAGTGAAAGTGTCTAAAAACAGCAAAAACCTAATTCTTACATTTTTACCCCAAAACTTCATTTTCAAGACCCTCCCTTAAATGTCGGTGGAGGTGGCCTTGAGAACAGGAGAAAGAAATATGGCAAAGAAAATCTAACATGGGCTTGATCAAATTACGGTTACATTCTAATATATATATGCCTTTCAGCCACCCCCATTTCAAAAATGTTTTGATCAATCCTTTAGATTTGCGTAATTTTATATAATTTTTATCCTATATGAGAATTTGTGAAATGTTCTGTTCCTTTGAGCAGGTGATGTTTATTAAGAATGATTTATATCCCTATATTCTTTTCAAGCTTTAATCTACTCATTAAAAAAAAAAGTGCTAAAAAAATGTTTAATTTTAGATTTAGACATACTTAAACATAACATATTGAAAAGTGCAAGCAAGGCTGCACTTGAAGAAAGAAATATATTTTCGTTCCTTGATGCAACTTTCTGAACATTTGATTAAAGGATCATTCTGGCAAACATCTTTTCATACTTATTCATGTGAATTCAAGCATGAATATAAAATAATACAGAAGTCATAGATCAAGCACAGAGATTAAATGGTGAAAATGGGTCACCCCATATTCTATAGGGGCAGTTCTTTTTCAATATCAGACATTTTCATGACAAGTGAACAGACTTATTGAGCTTCAGTCTATAGCACAACCCCTGGACAAACAGGTTTTGCTGTCAATACCTGTCATGTGAAGGCAAAGCATACAATGTCCTGGCCTAAATTTCAAGGAGATACGGTTGCTGCATGGGCTAAAGTATGATTTTAGAGTTTATAATTTGCAGTAGTGTATAATTATATTTATATATAATATCCTCCTATTTTGTTCATGGTAATTTCAATTTCCCTTAATATAACTTAAGAGATTATACTATGCTTAAAAAAAAAAAAAAATTCAAGGGAAAATATGCACTTCTGACATTAATCAAATGATCAAAGTTTTTCATTACTGCCGATTCACTTTCACCTCAGGACATTAAAAGACAAAACTGTTACATTCATATGTGAAACCGTTTCAGCCTAAGCAAGCACATGGCTTACTTCTTGCATACCTGTATTTGTCAACCTGATTGACCACAACAACTTTGTGTGCAACATCCTGTTTCTTGAGGAATTTGTTCATGTAAGGAACAAATTCCATCAGTTCCTCAAACCTGTCCCTGAAGGGAATGATTAGGCATAATGTATGATCTGGTGGTGGCTGTCCATCATCAACTCCTAAGGCACTCTTGCTGTCTGAAGAAAAAAAAAAAATCTTAAGTACAAAACAGGTTAGAGAGGAAATAAAAAATTAATAATTTTACAAACCGACAGTAATTAAAAATAAATGACATCACACACACACAAAAAAAAGAATGGCAGAAATATTTTTGGCTTCTCAGAATACAACTTAAAGTTTGAATCACCATTATTTTGGCAAATCTTTCAATTCTCAAGAAACTATACTCAAACTTGCCTTCTCCCTCCTTCACAACACCAATGTGTGTACGATGAGCTGACATGAACAAAATTTGTATATATATGTGTATGTGTGTTATCTGTAATCATTTGGACTCATTTCCCTAATTATGTTCACTACAGTCTGATTCAGATTTTCTCCAACGTTGACTGTAGGCAGTACCCTGCTAAACATATTCTTGTAACTATTAATAAATGAGTAAAGCACACTTGTAATTACACAATTAAAATTAACAGAGCAAACAGCACAAGAATCTCTTCAAAATATATCCCCCTCCCCCCCCCCCCCCAAAAAAAACCCCCAAACATACAAGACGTGAGTGTCTTGGGATGTTCAGCCACCATGACCTATGATAATGATCCTGTCTGTCCTCAGGTCCCACACTCTCTCCCCTCTCGTCCTTTTTACCGACCATTAATCATCGACCCTTTCTCCAACTGCCTCCCCCCCCCCTACCCACCACCTATCCCAAGTCCATATCACTTTCATGTGTCGCTGGGTACACAATTCCTGAGGAAAGCAAGCGTGACTTCACCAAGGTCAGGCTTTCGATTTTTATGGACAAGGACAAACTCAAGCTGCCTTCCAATGAGATCGTATGTTTTTGTACATCATTTTATCTCCGTGATTATCATTAACAGGTTATTAATTGTCTTGTGTATTATTGATTGAATTGTTATCTTGCTGGGCTTCGGCCCCGTGTAAAGAGAGTAGAGAGAACACAAACCATTGTAGAACTAACAGAAGCTAAAAGAGCTGATGGAGCCTCACTTTTTTTTTTTTTTTCCTCAGCGAATGGCATCAAAATCTGGCTCTCGTGGCGTATGACAAATAACAATTATGTTGTTACTGTTATTGTGATATATTGTTATACTGTGATGACTGATACTAATATTGATGTTTATGTTGGTGCTTTATATCGCTTGCTTATATAGAGAGGGGGAGGGACAGAAAAAAAAGAGAGAATGAAAAAAAAAGAAAAAAGAAGAGGAA
>JBCAUA010413415.1:0-17958 GCA_038406235.1 Peronia verruculata | reverse complement strand
AGAGAGAGAGAGAGAGAGAGAGAGAGAGAGAGAGAGAGAGAGAGAGAGAGAGAGAGAGAGAGAGAGAGAGAAAAGAAAGAAAGAGAGAGAGAGACAGACAGACAGAGAGAGACGCACAAACAGTGGCGGGGCGGGGGCGGGTTGGGTCATAACAAATTTGGGAGATGTTCCACGTTTCAAATTCCAGTTCGGCTATGGTCTGTGGCAGGACTAGTGATAACACCCTCACTGGAAAATCCGTGCCTATGAGCAAGATAAACGGCACGCCACAAATTGCTGTCTAAAACACCAACCAGACTTGAAGGGTTGATTACAACATTATACATGATAGCATTGGGAAAGGTTCACAGTTCTCAGATTGTGTCACTGATCCCACAGGCAGGATCACCAGTAAGATCCCTGATGAACGGATTGGTGTAAGTGACTAAGCCATGTGATCGAAATCCTGAACCATACATTGACAGCTGAAGGGAAATAATGTAATGAATGATGTAGATGGACTATGAAATACGTTTCAATAACTGAACAAGTGTCAAAAGTGACTCCAGTGCCTCTAGTTCCAATTCAAGCACAGCCAGCACTAGTAATAAACAACATAATTATAACAAAATGTAGGCTAACGGTTCACAATTTCTTGAGAGCAGACTGGTCACCTGCAGGAAAACTTGACAGAAAAGAAATTTACGCAGATTCGCATACACAAAGACCTAAGTCGTATTTTTAAAATCTTTGATTTGGTCTTCTTTTGCCAAAATTGCATGTCAGACATGGCTGTGGCAAGATACCTCCTGATCATTGGATATTTCACTTTTTGAGAGGGTCACAACTAGAAAGATAAACATACCGAATCTACTAATTTTTCTACTGCGGTTAGTTCTTTAAACGGTTTCAAATGTAAGTACAAGCAGAAAGAGGTCTCGTACTATGATTTGCTGATTTATTGGGTACAAACCGATTTTTGCAAAAAATTATTATTTTATTTATTTACCGGCATGTTTGCAAGGTAGAAGTAATACTGCTTCTAAATCGTGTGGATTGCCAAAATACAATACAATGAACAGAAAAAACAAAACAAAAACAAATCAGAAAAAACAAAACAAAAACAAATCAGAACATTAAAAAAAAAAAATAAAAAAATCAACGGCTAACAACAACAACTGAAGAGATAAGCATTATCCCCCCCCCCCCCCCACCCCGGGCCAATATCATGGCAATTGAGGTAGTAAACAAAACATGGTTATCTAAGGTGAAATAAAGCCAGTGAGTCAGTGTCGTCAAACTTACCGAACAGAAACTAGTCAGCAGGGTAATCCACACACGTGTACAGCAGGAAGACGACAAATTCTGACGAGTACACGAATGGTAACTAGGTACACCTGTGGCCGTAGAGACTGCAGCCCGATGGCGCTACTTCGTACGAGCAAACCAGGGCTGTCTTGCAAAAGCTTGATATAAAGTAAAACGTACAGAACGAGGATGAAAAAAAAAAAAAAACGTCACAAGATGCCCTAGCCTTGCTAGCTGCTGTGCAAAGCGTCAGATGCTCTTGGCCGCTGTCTAGGGCTAGATCTAGCTCTTAGTGTTTAGAGCTGTTACACAGTTCAAAGTTACCACTCCGAAATGTTTGACTCGCGCGCACACACACGCCACAGCTGAGCAGCTTGGACAAATAGCGTAGGGACGGGGAGGGGAGCGGCGGAAGACCCGGAGAGGGAAGAGGCGGTGAATGCGATCCGTGAAGCAGCGCGAGCGGCCGCAAAATCCAATAACGCACACAGGGCTGATCCTCCGTGCGCGTGAGCCGCGCGTGATGTCGGCCTCTAGCCCACCCCTCCATATTATCGCAAGCTCGTTTGTCCAGTCGCTAACCTTGCCTTCCAAATTTCTCTATTTCTCTTCCTCATCCTCTTTCTTCATTCCTTTTCTTTTCGTTTTCATTTCGTCATCTTCATTTGCGCTGAAAATCGTTCTATCAAATCTTTGACGTTTTCTCTTCAACTAAAACTGCATCACTAAAGTCATGGCTCGTTTAAATAAATCCTTCCACCGACCCCGCCCGCTGCAACTCGCACTTTCCTCGACCCTCCACCCTGCTGAGTATCTACATCCTTACTTACAAAGTTCCTGCTTATCCAGTTACACCCTTCTCCTCTCACCCTCCGTCGCCCCGACCCACGTCCTTTTTGTCTCCTCACCCCTCTGATCATTTACTGCCTACTTCTTTCTTTCCTTTTGTAATCCAGCCCACTAGGATCTCCTTTTTCTCCCGTTTTCTAATATCTGACCGGTCATATTTTCTCTATTATTTTGTAACTATGTCCCATCTGCTGCACTATGTTAAGTGGAACACGCATGCTTCTTATCCCAATTCTCCACTCCATCCATTTTCACCTTCTTTAAACGACAACAACAACAAATAATAATAATAATAATAAAGTATATAGCCACCTTTCTCCTACTGAGTATGCATAATTCCACTGTAAGAAAGTTGAACTGTCTCGGTCCCCGAGTATCTGTCTTGCTTTTGTAGGTCGAAATTTGGAATTTGGAATATTTGCCCTTATAACAGCATCTCCGCCCATTCCTCATATTCGCCCGTATCTGAGAAGGCTAGACTTCGGACTTTCCTACCCACTTAACCAAGGAATCGTTGAATCACTAAAAAAAAAAAAAAAAGTCTTCGAATCGAATCCTCCGCTGACATCCGATTTTCGAACCCCCACGAGTAGCAGACGCCTAACCACACGGCAAGACGACCTGACCTCTTCCCCCCTCCCCTCCCCCTTCCCGTTTTATACCTCTCTCTCTTTCTCTGTGTGTGTGTGTGTGTATGTGTGTATGTATGTATTCAAACATCCAATGCGTTCCAACTCTTCTTCCTCATTCCCAAAGATAGACAAAACACACAGTCATATTCAACACAGTCTCACTCAGCCTGATGTATAATATAGAGTCCCTCCTCGCGCACAGTGTACACAGAGAGATGGTAATGACCTCATTAAGAAGGAGATTACCGTTGGCGTAACAAAGCCAAAATTTATCGATATGGTTCTAATGATGATAGTGACACCACCAAACGAACGCCTCCTAAATGTACCCGATTCGAGGAACAAAAGCTCGGCTGCTCTACACTCCTTGCTGTGAAACTGGTGGTGCGGGGCCGTGGAACTGAAAAATGTGCGAGTCGAGCTTGATATTACGTCAGATCGTATATTGCCGATGTGCAAATCGAGCTTTGCTAAAGTTACATGATTGATATGTTTTTATTTGTTTGGGTACAAACATGTACATTATAATAATATACAAGTTAAAAAAAAAACAACAACAAAAAAAAAAACAAACAAAAACTGTTTGCACAATCGCTCGCTTGCAATGTCCCATAAAATTCCACCAGTTTCCAGAGTATTATTTTATTTGTTAAACATAGAACCGTCGAGATAACCTCCATCAGGAGGTTGAAAGACCAAATAGAACGTAACAGTTTCCAGACTGGCGAATATTCTATTTCGTTCATTAGCTTTTCGAAGTAGAAACAAATGAAACACCCGGGCAAAAGCAAAGACCAAACAACACAACAACAATCGACAATGACAAATTGTACCCGTAGTTTACGTGGTCGTTTTTGTCTTACTGATCTGAAACAAGAACAAAAAGTTTTACCTTTCTGTATTATACTTGTAGTGAACTCATGATGATATCACATGACTTATAACAGTTCCCAGATTGGCGAATAAGACTATCTTCTTCTTTTTCATACTGTTCGAGGTATCTATGAGACATCCAGACATTTCGATCTTAGGGACATAAAATGTTAAAAAAAAAAAAAAAAACGAATGCAAAAATGCATGGACGCCCCAGACTATCTCCTTGGAATCAGAAATGTTACCATGGTAAGATCCAAACCAAACCGCGCGTAGGCGTTAGACGTCGTTCAATGAGAAGAGTCCCGGGAGATGTTTGTATCCAATACATACCAATATATATGGAAATGCACACTCTTGACCTCAGCATAAACCCCTTCAACTGCTCAGTGGAAGGAGAGAAGATGGTTCTGAAGCTTAGGAAGCAGTTGGAACGGGTTGAAATTTTGTGTGTGAATCCATATTCGTAAAGGCTGGAGTTTGGAAAAAAAAAAGAAAAAACGACTCTGCCCCTCAAACACTGGGAGAGCGAAGAGCTGTAGGCGTCAAACATAGCTATAATACAATAAACGGACAATTAAATAAACATGTAAGAGACAAATAAAATAAACAAATGAGTAAATAAATAAATAAACAGAGAGAAAAATTCTTTTTCTTTTAAAAATCGCCAAATCTTGTGTCAAACCTGGAGTTGACAGTGTGAAATTTTACACATACACTGTAGATCTAGCTGATAGGGTTAATTTTCCTTTCGAGCCTTTTTTTAAAAAAGTCTAAGTAAATTCAATACACGTCTTTAAAGAAATGGAAAAGGGCACAACTGAACTGTTTCTGGCCTCTTTCCACGTATGCAACGCAGCCAAAATAAGGACATTTTTAATTCACCGACACGGATCCAACAAACGCGATGCACTCGCTAGAAATCTCCTCAGTCTGTGGCTAGCAACCATGCCATGAAACATGTTTCTGGATGTCTGTACGTGCTATTTTCATATCAAATTCAAGGCATTTTTATATTCAAACCTCAACATCATAATGTTATCGACACCATTCGTCTAAACTAATTCATCTCAAATAGCCCTGGCAAAAAAAAAAAAAAATGTTTGTGGATGATCATAGACAGACATATGCTTGTCTCGCGCCGACCCACTGGACGCCATGAATTAAACGGGGCGTTCGTCGCTGAACTATGAACCCGACCGAACTCTGGAAAGAAACGGATACGGGAAACTGGGAACACAGGGTGGGTAAAAATTTTGGGACTGAAATTCTCCGGTACAAGTGACAGATTTAGTACATTCAAAATCTTTTGAACCCAGATGCCTCCAAATAAAAACAGGAGTGTTAATGATTTTATTATCAAGGAAAAATGAAAAGTGATAACAGTTCAAACGAAAAGAAGACTACATGAAGACTACTGAATTTACGAAATTTATCACACTCATCAGGCCCGATGCAAATCAGTGAATCGTCGAAAGAATAAAGGGAACTGAGAAACACATGGGTGATATTAAACATGAGGTAAAGTGAAATGGAAAAAAAAAAAAAAAGGTAAACTTATCTGAGTTGTAGGTATGGTGACAGAAAACAAATGAGGTGGTATTCTAAAAACGTATACAAAAGAAGAAAACTAAATGGACCAAGATAAAAGTTTAATATTAACAAACAAGATCCCACTTTCTTTCGGTTTAGATGCGATAGATGTAAATGCTTGCTTACACATTATATGATCGACACTAAAAATGCAAGGGTATGCCAAGGGCTTTAAGTTCTCAGAATATCACACAGTCGTCGAGGTTTTAGGTTCAGTTGAGGTCATCTCTTTCTTGTCCTCCCTTCTTTCTCTCTGTCCTAAGTTTTCAAAATCATGCAGCTCGTGAAGCTGGCCTTTTGTTGTCCATTCCTACACTGTCCTTAAAAACACTCACACACAGATGGAAGATACACACACGCTCATACACACACTATAAATAGGAACACGTACAAAGTTTAGTCCATAGATACCAAGACACGGTACACAGGAATCAAAGTTTTGGGGGAATTTCACAACAGTTCCAATGATATCCAATGAATATGTTTCAATAGCGATTACCTGCGCTCTGTTGACTAGAAAGGACAAGGGACAAAGTGGCGGAGCAAGAACTGAACCGGCAAAGATAGAAATCGACAGAGACCGGGAGAACAGTGTTGGAAACATGAGTGAATGATGACGTGCCTCTGACCTTCATTTGCATGTGTCTCTGGCCAATGCTCACATGGAAAAGGTTCTTGAATAGGCACTAGCTTGTGACAGAAAAGACAACACAATATAAGAGTCTGCGGGCGAGAGCTAAAGTAAAGTAGAGGAAAGTTAATGGAAACATGGGTAGGGATGTAGAAATGATAAATTAGATAGATAGATAGATAGATAGATAGATAGATAGATAGATAGATAGATAGATAGATAGATAGATAGGTAGGTAGGTAGGTACACGTAGTTAGGTAGGTACACGTAGTTAGGTAGGTAGGTAGGAAAGCAGATAGATAGATAGATAGATAGATAGATAGACAGATAGAGAGAGAGAGAGAGAGAGAGAAGGAGGAGGGGGGAGATACATGCCAGAATAATAATAAAAATAAAAAGGGGTGAGAGTGAGAGACGGAGTTGTACAGGCCTAAATCCTATGCATAATAACCGTTTCCTTTTGGAGATTTTCTTTTTGAAAATTGTTTCCACATTCATTGGGAAAGACAAAGAAGAAACAACGACGCAAGAATACACAGACAGAGACAAATATTCGATGTCAAACATCAAACAACGGCTTTCATGGCTCTGATCAGAGCGTTTCAATATTTCATTGTGGAACAAGGCGTTAATGTTTCAGCCGCAACAATGAAACATAACGGGAAAAGCTCACAGCAAATTCGCTATAAACAAAGAAAAAAATTGTTACTGAAAACAACAACCTTCACTGCCGATGTCAAAAAAAAAATTATCGGCCAATAGACTGGGCCTAAAATATGGACTGGCGGTAAGCAAAAGAAAACAGAACAAAAAACCAAAAAAAGCCCATTTTGTGAACATTTAGAATCATGCATGCGGCGTGTTCTATCTTCTCTCTTCACTCTCACGTCCCCCTTTTCTTTCTCGAATTTTAAGTGGGCTCTCCACATTAACTTCTGTTAATAATATAACGGGAGTCACAAAAAATTTAACGGTCGATTGTCGCCGTACCTCTCAGTTCTGGTTATTTTACTTTTTAACCCTTTGAGACTCGGGGCCGGACTGGAAAACAGAGTGGTAGTGCTGTCCTAAAGCAGCTGGTCTTCCACAACCTTACCATGGCACTAAGAAATCAATTCCGCTTACTGAACATTGATCGGCCAAAATGTGTGCCCTAATTTGTTTTCTTATACAAAATTAAAAAGGTCTTTCCTCTCTGTCTATTGAGGCTACAGTACTCGTGATCATTAATCAAATAATGCTACTACTCTGAGCTACAGAGGATTTTTCTTTGCCATTAACTGTCATCAGAGTGCCTTCTAAACGAATTATACACTAGTCTTCTCCATCCATTCAGACTCGGGCTAAGGCCTAAATCTCCGCAAATTTAACAGAATGCTTAGATCTATATATCTTATCAAACATTAGTTCTGTGTGACTACTATTGTAGTTTCTCCACCTTCCTCGCTATTAAATCAGCAATCAAAAACGCACAAGCTACGATCAGGTCTGTACAGACGAGTGAGTTGAGTTCCGAGAGATCTGCACCCCTTGGTCAGGCTTGGGTACTCGGTCAAGAATAATGACATTGTCCACGGCTGAATGGAAGATCCTTAACCACAACATAGGGAAAATTCATTCAAAACATTTAGCAATGGCAAGTGAGTCTCTCTCTCTCTCTCCTCCCAAGCCCCCGTCCGTTGTAGCTCTTTAACCGTTAGCACAGGTCACAAAAAATGTAGAACTTATTACTGCAAGGCATTATGGCTTACTAAGAAAACTCACAAAACTATCAAAATCCCGTTTTCTTTCCAAATATTAAATAGTGCACACGAACAATGTGGTAAATTTTAGTGTTGGTAAATAAGACTTGTTATTGATAGGCTATGTTTTAACTCATAAAATAACCCAAGTACAGACGTATTTCAACGACCACAATTATTTCTCTCATTCAATACTCCACACGAGCAATCTTACATCCAAATGCTGGAAACATGACCACTTGCTGTTAAGCCCATTTGTCTCGTAACGCAAATTTGTATAACCTAATGACTTAATATCCACTAAATATTCAATATCCGATATTTAACACTAAACAGCTGCCGTCACCCAGGCAAGTATCGAGAGGGCAGTGAATTTTATTTTATTTTTTTCCCTTTCTCCTCTTTTTATTTTTATGTAAGTATCCTCTTTTGCCCTCCGTTTCCGGTCCTTTTCTGGATATGAATGCAACTGTGTTCATTGTATCGCCACTGGTCCCTGAAGCTCACCATGCCCCATGTTAACGAATTATCCAGGAGCACGCCAGTGTTGAAATATCCCCCGGGCACGACACAATCGAGATTGGGATGACGAGGGACCAACGGTGACTCATCTTCCCTTCGGCTGTATTGAACAGCGCGTGGCCTCGTGGGTCATGCACCCACCGACAGCTGAAGCCCTTTCGCCGAACTCCCTATCACGCACTGCGTGTAGTGTGTGACACAGTCAGTCATGACAACACACTTCGTGACACGTACACATACAGACATGCAGGCAAGCAGAGGGACGGACAGCCAGGCAGCAAACATTCAAATAAGGCTAGCCAACGAATGAGATGCATTTTTGTAGATATAAGTTTATGTCTTTATGAGTGAACGGTAACCATGATCAGTACGTGCTCACGGACAGATGTTGGTCCCTATGCCAGGAGTCTTGAGTTAGAACGCCGCTCACGCACCTGTTGTCGACTATCATTTTCTCTAATAACCTTTGCTCCCCCCCCCCTTTCCACCTACCACAACCAAGCAGAATATGCGAAGTCAATTACTTTAATCAAGAATGCAGGGATATCAAATTTGTACAAGTACTTCAGTAGGCCAATAGACTTGTGGCAGATATAAACATTGCTGTATCATATTTTTTTCTATGTTTTTTTTCCTGCAAAAGAGATTTAAATTTTACAAACCACAGCATGCCAACAATTCGGAAATCTATTTTATATAAAATCACGAAATTGATCACTGAACCGTCCCCATCTGTTTAGAATAAGTAGAGTCTACATGTACGTGTATATTCCTAATAATTGTGCCTGCTGGCGAACAGATAAACAAACAAACGAACAAAAAATTAAAATAAACGACTTCCTCTCCTCTCGATTACATGTAGAGACCCTGTCACAAGTTCAACGGATCAAAAAAATATTAAAAATACAGACACATACCTTTACTATTCGAGTTAGACGTCAGTGCTGCTCCCTGAAGTTGGAAACTGTCGTGTGAAAATATGAACAAAACCGACGAGCAACGATTTTCACAGTAAAATAAATTGTCCATCAAAACTGACTGGTTTTCTTCAGTCTGAACAAACAGGGGAAACCCCTGCCACACGCACGCTGGTTCAGTGCACTACAAGTACAACACAGTTTCCTTCTTTTCTCAACACGTCCGGTCTCCCAAAGATACTGTAAATCGTTGCGATCAATGCCACCAAGCCTGAATTTTGCGCGAACAGGTTGGACCTAATAACCACAGAATACCAAGCCTGAATTTTGCGCGAACAGGTTGGACCTAATAACCACAGAATACCAACGTCAGAACTGAACACTTTGCCGTAATTGAAGGACTCACAGAACTTGACACACGGTCACCGTGCAGTAGACAGTGAAAAGGCGTGAATTCTGCGCCGTTAGCCGTTGATTACGCACCAAGCGTCAGTGCTCACCTAGCGGGCCACGCTTCAGCGCACACCTGCGACATGCTCTTGAACTAGGGGCCCGTATTATAAACACTCGTCTGGGACTTGGTGACTGAGTCACAGCGCTGGGATCGCCGTGTGTTGTCCCACTTAGTTTTGAGCACAGATCGCGGAAAGCTCACCGTTCCCCAGTCTGGTGACAGGCGGGTTAACGGTGGCCACACCATGTTCAGGCAACACATGTGCTGGCCACATCGATACCAATTCACGTATTTAACGTAAGCGCCATCGGTACTTAAAAGTACTGATAAATACCATGACTTTTTTTTTCTGTGAGGACTATAAAGGGGTGGGGGTGGGGAGGAAAGAAAGACTGCGAGGACATTCTCATATGCACTTACCGCTGTTAACCATAAAAATGTGAATTGAGACTGCTAGACGTGTCAGGACTTCTATGATGACATGATATCAACATGATGTTTCGGAACTGGTTATGCTTTTCCGAATGATTTGATATAATAAATCGGTGCTAAATCGTGTGTTCTTTGGCAAAAAACAATGAAAAGGATGATGAACTAACTGGCCTTTGACCAGATCGGTCTCCTGACACAATGTTGTTTAACGATTAAAAAAAAAATAATAATAAAGAGAGAGAGAGAGAGAGAAAAGAAAGAGCGATCTTACCCTTAACTGATATTATCTGAAAGATGTAATGCTATTTCTTTTTTCTTTTCATACTGAACATCATACCAAATAATAATGGAATGACTGAGATCAATCTGATGGCGTGGTTGAGCGGTAAGGCATATACACCTCTTAACGAAATGTCTTGGGCTAAAATTTTACGAGGATACGGGGAGGGTGGACCTCCTTTATTTATTTATTTATTTATTTTGGTTTCCTGCTGCGTCAACATCTGGGAGACCTCTTGGCGTCTGTCAAGAAATGTGCACAGAAAGAAAATATGTTGCCTAAAATGGCCCTCAAAGTACATAGAGCCATCATATCCGAGCAGAATTAATTCCGCAATGTCTACATACATGCATTCATTAAAGGTCGAGGTAGTCCTGAGACTGGGTCTTAATCTGTCTCGATACCAAGCTGGTTTAAAAAAGAAAAAGATCGGAATTGCCCACTACGTCCCTAACTCTCCAGTGACATGTCCCACCTGAGGGCGAAGTATGAGGGGTGAACACCGCTACTGCACGCTGTGGAAATGACCTGGCAACAACAATATCAGGTCAAAGCACTTTGATAAAAGCGCTTTCTTCATCACAGTTTAATGGTTTCTTTCCTATCCAAATACAACTTTCCAGACCTTCCATCAGAACTTACTGCATTACTTCATTCTCTAAAATCTGCATTTTGTTCACTTTGTAGCGGAGAAGTTGAAAAACTCAAACTTGTTTTTTCCTGAAATCGTAATAATTTTCAAGGAAAGGGTTTCATCAATGCACGTAAGATATGAGCACGTGGTCTGTGGACCAGGGCATACCTACCACGTGACCTAATTCGTGGGCATATAGCTATTGAGTAGCGCGCGCGCTCGTGTGTGTGTGTGTGTGTGCGCGCGGGGAAGGGCGAGATCTCAATTAATCACATCCAGATTCAACCATATTTATGTTGACTCTCTTGTCAATGGCCATCATTGCTGCCGCATATAATCCTTTTAAACCCTTATACTAAAGCGTCACAGCGACTGCTGTCGTGCTAATCTTTCTGCACTGATGTTAATGAAGTTCACGAAATGACAGCTTAAATCTAAATGGCATTCTAAAACAAGTATCCTGTTACGCTGACCTACTTTAATTGGAAAACCTCAAATATAGAAGATAATGACACAATCTTTGAGCAGAACGATCCTTTTGACATTTCTAGAGCTGATGGTTTAAGAATGGGGCAGGACGATAGTTATACAACTGTTCTATTATGGTCACCCTACTAGGCCTGTGCATGATCAGTCACGATAACCATTTATATCGGTCACAGTCATAATCGATTAAACGATTATGATAACCAATGATCGGTTACGTTAACGGCCATGATCGACATGAAAGAAAAAATTAATCATAGCTAAAGATATCGTCCTCGGCGACACGCGAGTCACTCTTCCCATCCCTGTTTTCTCACTACACGCTTCAACTTCCTTAAAAAAAAAAAAAATGGCACTGACCCGCTAACAAAGACAGGCCAAGAGCTGAGTTGTATTCACCATATAACCCTCGTAGTGTCAAGGGGACGATTTGTCGCAACCTTTTTATGCTTTGCATCTAAGTAAGGTTTAGATATGTACAAAACGGTAGCACAATATTGATTTCATACAGGTATTGCAATTTTTGTCTCACTGTTATTTCTTGAATATGAATCCATATCACTGTGGAAATGTTGCACCGTTTCTTCTAGCGCTTTTATGGCTAAGACCATTAAAGTGGTTGACTTCGAGGAGCCCGGCGCAATTCTGCATTACATGCTTCCTACTTGTCCTTCCCCTCTACCCCCCTATACCTCCCTCCCCCGTGCAAACTTCTTTGAATAAACGACTGAAACAGGCCACAGTGTATTTGCCAAAGTACGGCGGTATCTTGAAAAAAAGTGAAAGTTTGAAACATACTATTCTTGAACTTTAAGGTTAGAGCACGGCGTTTAATTGGGTGATAATCGAGTATGACCCCATTTGAACAGATGCCTAGTAATTTTTTCCCCGTCCCATCCACCACAGAACTCTGTCGTGGGAGTCATGGTTTGACACGTGGTATGCCCTTTCCCAAATTAGTAGCTGGTGAGATAGTAGCCACTTTTCTTGATCAAATTAAAATCATAACTAATGAAAGTTATAAGGTAATATTTGGTATCATCCTCTAAATTTGACGTCCGATCGATCTACAGTGTCAAATTTGTGAAATATTGAGTTTCACACTCCAAGTTTTTCTTAATCTTAGTCCTCCGCCAGAGGTCAAATCAGCGAAACTCAGGCTGACTGTAGGTGCCGGCATATTTTTTTGCATCGAAATAGCCATCCACGAGAAGGTTGAAAGACGTAGGGTAACAAGCAAGGCATTTTTTTGTTTTTGGTCACAATAGACTAAGGACAAAGGTCAAGGCCATAACCGATAACTACAGCCATTGTGACGTTGAACATGACAAAGAAGGAAATATATTACAGGGATGTCAATCTGTCTACATGAAAGGGTATGAAAAGTCCTGGCATATTTTTTTGCAACATGTAAAACTGAAGTTCATTAATGGTAAACAACACCGGATTTGAAGGGAATTTGACATCCCTGATATTACCGAAGAATAGTCGATCATCGTCGGTCATGGAATCGATTACTTAGATCATCGCCGGCCATGGAATCGATTACTTCGATCATCGTCGGTCATGGAATCGATTACTCCGACCACGATCAATCATGAAGATTGTCGGTCATGTACAGGACTACACCCTATCACAGTGATCTTGACCTCCCGAAATCGATTTCCTCCACCCCTTTTGTACTTTCAAGTGGTTGAGTGCTATTTGTTGTTGCCATTCCTTTGCCCGGCGGTCATGAAGTAAGTCAACAGGCTAATTTCAACACTTCACTGAAGTTAGACCACCACTCCAACCACCGTTATCAAACACAAAAATAAACGGGAAATCGTTCTCTGCTCTCTAACAGGATAACTCCAAGTTGTGAGGCCCTACAAACAATCACCACTCAAATATAATAAATGTATTGCATGTAGTTTAGAAGATGATTCTGTACCAATAACCGTCTCCCCATGTCCTTGTCCCGAGAAATATTAGACCACAGGTAAATGCAGCGATGAAAGACCACACTGGCAGCCATTAAGTAAATGAGTTACGTGAGACTGGCCGTTCCCCAGGGACCCTATCATCCTCGCCGACACGGCGCGTGAACTTCAGAACCTCACGCGAGGCCTACCAAACCCATCTCTTTGACCCATCATCATAATGAAGTTCCTGGGCGATGATGAGCATTGCCAACATGGACACAGGCAGAGCTTTTTCACTACCGGAGAGAACCCTGGGAGAAATCAGTGTACATGGAGAAATTACTGCAAAATAATAATAATAATAATAAAAGAAAGAAATACAAACAGTTTGTTTATTTCTTAGGTAGTGACAGAGATCATAGATGCTCGAATTGCCATACCAACTGACCATTAGCAAACACTCACGTATATACATGGTCAAACAAAACTGTCCTTACAAACAACAACAATAACTGTATGCATGCAACGGGGGTTCCCTGTAGTCTGGGCGTCTGCTCCGTGGTGAAAACAACTCATGTCGTCACGTTGTGGGTTCGACTCCACCGGAGGAATGGAAGGATACGAAAACCAAAATGAGCTTTTTTCTCTCATTCACTCTACGGCCTTCAAGCTACCTCTGGTAGAGAACGTAGAGAAGCCCGACGTCTACCTTCTTGGGCAAGGCAAATATAATCTGGAGATTCCATATGTACACAAGCGCGTTAAAGAAGCTTTGTCAGCTAAAAAGCGATGAAGCGTAAGGGGAGTGGAGCTGTTCGGGCAAAAATTCAAAATTTCTACCCACAAAAATTCTAAATAATAATAAAAATAACAATAAATGAGAGAGAGAAAAAAAAAAAAAAAAGCACATAAAGCCGAGAAAATCCTCCTTTCTTTGTAATGAAAACAAACAAACAATAACTTGCAACAACAACAAGAACACCCAAACAGGCGCCTCCAGAAGATGCTGTAAAAAAGATCGCAAACGAAACGATTGAAAGCATGATTCTTACTTTGGAAAAAGCTGGTAAAAATGGAGAGTGGGAGGTGGCTGAAAGCCGATGAGCAAATGTGCAGGTTTGGTGTTTTGTCAAACCCTCCATAAGTTGGAGTAGCCTTCACGATAAAGTTGTATTAATGAATTTCCATAATATTACCAAAGACATATAACAATTTCGTAAGACTGAAACTTGGTCTGGAGTAAAAATATGTACTCTAAAACTCTGCTCACACATAAAACACACACTATGCTCTCTGGTTTTAGTTGTTTCAAAAGCATTGCTAAATGTGTATCAAATGTGAATGTCAATCTGGTCTGTTAGAAGGTTGAGCTGCTGACATGCAATCTTGTCTGCAATAATACTTCAAAGTGAGATCCCAGCAGAGATGTGATCGCCTGAACATTGTGTGGTTGAGTCCAATCAACACTGATAATGATGATGACGAAGGTAATGACAAAGCCGTTCCCTCATACCTCTGTTGTTCCTTCGCCCTACCACGCCCCCAACCCTCCCACAAATTTCCATTACCTCTGACATCCCCACGTTGTCTGGACGGGACGCAGTGTTCCATCTTGTTCTGTAACAGGCAACCCAGGCTCAAAATCGATAGGTGGGAATCAAAATATCACTACTCCGTTGGATCAGACAAAAATCTGCGCACTGGCTGAAAATAATGTAAATGAAGAAAGCTAAGAGGGTTTGTCTGATCTCATATTAGGAAAAATCATGTTGCTCTTGATAAAAATGTTGAAATTGTCCAATATGGGTGGCAGAATAACAACCTCGATTGATCTGAGAACGTAGTTCAAACTCTGGGTATGACCACTGCAACTTTTGTTTCCTGAAAATACAATCAACGGTGGTGATACGGAGACGCTCAATAGCGAGAAGTCTCTACATTTTATACACGATGAACAGGTGGGAAAATTGTATATATTTATAGAAGGGTAATGACTGTTTTTGCTAATGATTAAAGTTGTAACGCCACCACTACCACCACCGCCACCACCAATTTCCCTCGCTGTTCCCGGATTCCATCAATTCAGGAGAGCAATTTTCTGTCACATGATGTAGAGATGAAAGACCAAGTAGATACGAAGGTTACACTAGCCCACCCAACAGAACATCCTCCCTTTATTTATTTTTAAGAGCACAGCTTACCCGGGAGGACAATGAAGCATGACATTATCAGAATGAAGAAATTATTGATGTCAGTGGGTACTTTCCATCACTCTGTCACTATTTCACATTGAAGAGAAATTAATCTAGGCCCAGATACGGTGTATAAAGATATGCAAAGATAAGAGTATTCCTACATTGAATCCTTCTCTAGGGAGTCCTTTAGACATTTCAGGGTTAAAATAAAGCAGATCACGTTCGGGTATCACGTAACAAAATGTTGCATATCTGAAACAGTGGGCCTAGGTGTTTCTCATTATGCGCGAAATGGCGCTCCAAAATCAATCAAGTAAGATTTGTATGAGACCATCTCCTTACGCGCGGCGCAACGTTATTGTTATAAATTGTATAAAGTGCTTAGAGCTCGTATGAAGAACGAATAAGGGCACACAAATGCCATTCATTATTAAGCCCACGCGCTCTTCTCTCTTTCTTCTCATCTACCCATAACATTTCCTCATTCTTCTCTCTTTTTTCCCTTCGATCCCCATCTTTCAACCTCCTACCTGTCCATGCATGTTCTATGTTCAACTGCCTTCCTCTGGTTGTTCTTTGTCCATGTTCTCGCCACCCCCCCCCCCCCAACCCCTCTCCTTTCTCGCCGTTCCATCGACTTCTCTCCACCACTCAATATCTCTCTTTCTGTGCAGGAAATTTACTTCGCCAGCCTAAAAATATAATTCTTCTCTACTACAATATCCCAGTTGGGCCGTCCCAAACCAATTTTTGATCAGTTTAAAAAAAACTGAAAAGAAAAGCCCAGTTTCATTTTACCATATAAAATCACATACGTCTTTTTTTTTTTTTCTGTTCAAATGGCTAAAAGTGTTTCTTGAAATTCGACATTGGAAGCAAAACGTTAAGAGCAATGCAGTAAACACTCAAAGTGTTCAGTTATGGGCTGAACTCAATTTGGCCAAGAAATGATTTAGGCAATTAACGTTTGAGGATGACAAAAAATATGAAAGTGTACAAAATCAGTTTGATGAAAAGCAATAATAATAACAAAGCTTCGGGAGGAGGGGAGAAAAGAGGCAAGAAAGTCTATGATAAATACACATTCAAAGGTGACACGAGAGGCAGGGGAGGGGAGGGGGGTGCGGAGAGAGTTGGGAGGGAGAGGCGTGGGTGAGAGACTAAATGCTGAAGAGAAAATAATAGTCATGTTTCAAGCCCGTTCATTTCCTTCCCATCGAAGAGACCCATAATGCTGGTCAGTCCAAGCGCGCTGTGGGACCAATGACGTGACATTTGTTTGTGTGTCAGAGCAAAATATCATTACTACCTTTTTTCTTCACCCCTTCCTCCCCGCCCTTTCCATTTAGAGGACACGTAAGAGCTCGATGCACAAACACGGAAACATTATGCCTTACAGGATGCCAAACAGAAGCAGTCAAAAACCAAAACGGCGGAGGTGGTTGACTGAGAGGAAGGAACAGAATCAAGAACGAAAACTCAATGTTTTGAAAGAAAAGGCACACCAGAGTCCGTTTCATAATTACAATTATTATTCCTATATTTGGATTTCTACTTTTAATTTTATCGGGAACATTTACATAGCCATCCCTTTTATTCTTCTGTATTTCCCCTGTCTAAGTGAGTTCTTCCGTTAAGGCGAGTAGGTCCTGACCGCTGAGGGGAGATGATCGTTTTCGCCATGGCCAATTTAAGGAAAAACAACAGAAAAAAACAAGTCGAAATCACTTATGGTTGCCATAGCAATAGCGGCTATCTTGAATTTTGCTATCCCACATTCCATAACTTTACAAAACATAGGATTCTATATTGTACAACTGATTTGCTTGAAACTTTGCATGTAGATCTATGCTTTTCAGTTTAATATCTAAATATGACCAGAACTGATTTTTTACAACTTTTTTTTTTTAATGACCCCATAAATTTCTAAAATCGATACGTGAAAAAATCTCTGACTGATTAAAAAAAAATCCCTCTAGAACATCACAGTACTCTTGGAAAATAATAATAATAACAACAATAAAATGAAGTTTGCCACTTGTTAACAATTTTTAAAATAGCAGATTGTCAAGTAAGGCGGCAATGTGGTCCATGTCCCAGAGGACCAGACTACAAGTAATGAAAGCCAGCAGAGCATGGCGACCGTGCTATGTTTTGACATAATGGTGGCAGCACATTCAGCTTCAAGATGAGTGTAGCGGTTACAGGACCGTATCATCATAGGATACAGGAGTAACCAGAGCGAGGTTCGCCTTCTCTGGTAGAAACTGATATGACATCATAAAAAGTGCTGTCCAGCGCTACTACCCACAGCAAAAAGAAAAAAAAATATCAGAGAGAAGAAGAAAAAAAGAGAAAGTAAATGCACGCCTTTAAAAAAAAAAAATTATTTCCCTAAATGGACTACAATACTTGAGTAATTTAAAAGCAATAGTGGGGACCGGGGGTTGGGGGGGGGGGGGGGGTGCAGCACTGGGTGAGGGGGTGAGGAAACCCGAAGGAAAAGTTCTGCTCTCTCTCCCCAAAG
>JBCAUA010413304.1:0-17959 GCA_038406235.1 Peronia verruculata | reverse complement strand
TTTTCCTCTAATTTGACCATGCTGAACTCGATGGCGATGGTTAAAATCATTTCCCCCCCCCTAAGTGGAGATCTATGAACTTGGTGCATGCACTGGTTCTTGTGTGAATACTGATGTTAACAATACGATGTGTTCTAGATAAAGTATAAACTTCAAAATGACCAGAGTTTTATAAAGATATGAACTTATGTTCTCCCAGGTCAGAAGAAGAAGATGAGGTGTGGGAGAATGCGATAGAGTCTCTGACGTCTCCCCGTGCCCCACTTACACTTGAACAAGCTTGTGAGCTGAGGAACAGCTGGAGTCGACAGCACTCACAGGAGAATTTGATAGAGGCTGTGGACAAGAACAGGATCAATTCTGCAAGTCCAGAATATACCAGGTTGCGCACTGCAGAGGGTGATGAAGAGGAGGGATCATCAACAGAGGTAGAAGAAGGTGGGTACTTTATAAACAGTTCATTCCTCTTTATCAGTGTGATGATTTTATTCACTGGTAACATTGTATCATCCCTTTGAGATATGATATTAATGTCTGCTCAGAAAGGGGGGATATTAGTAACTGAGCAATTTTACAATTCATTAATAGTATAGTAGGTTCTGTTACCTAGATGTTATTGCTGATGAAATTTGTCAGTGTTTTTTGACATCACTTGATTATTTTAAGATGCTTACTGTACTATTCTCAGTTTACATTGTCCCAGATTTCTGCCATGAGCATGAAACAGTTAAGTCAAGATGTGTGGAACAGTTAACCTTTTCAGCTTGCATAAATATTTATTTTTAATGACATATATGATATATATACATGTATATTCATGTAAAATGATGTTGCAAGCTATAAGAGATTGTATCTGATGTGTGATATATCCTTATAAGCATATTTATTGTGTATCCTCACCAATGTGTCTGTGTCATTTACTTGTCAACTAATTGTTTCAGATTCTGAATATGAAACTGATGATTCTTCTGAAGAAAGTGATGAGGAAATAACTGAGCCAGCAAGGACAGGCTCCAATGATGCCTCTCTCAAATCTCCCATCAGCCCGGTGTCACGGCTCTCGGCGAGCAAGGCCAGTTTTTTCTCAGAGCCTCCCACTGTGGTTAGCCTCGATCCTTGGAGTATGTTTGGTATGGGCAATAAGGGGGCCAACAAGGAAACAGTCCAGGGTGAAGCACCAGAAGAAGCTCCAAAGGTTAAAAGAAAAAGATCATCTGCATCAGACAGAAAGAAATCGTCTTCCTCAGAGAGCAAATCAGTCTCAGTCAGGAAGAAATCAACTGATAGTAGAAAGGATGCCTCATCTAAAGACACTGATATCTCTGAAAGTTTGGAACTGGATGTGAAAAGTGATGTGTTTGCAGACAAATATGATAATCTGTCTGGTGCTGATTCTCTAGATGAACTGAAAGATGATCTTCCAGAGATGATGGTCAATGAGGAAGAAAAGAAGAGAAAGGAAAGTGTTAGTAGTGCAGAGTTGGTGGAAAGCCCAGAGAGGGTCAAGCCTCACTCAATACTCAAGAAAAAATCTGTGGAGAGTTTGATTATTAATGACAGTGATAATGTCAGTGTGAAGGAC
This sequence comes from Peronia verruculata, assembly GCA_038406235.1. Taxonomy (NCBI): domain Eukaryota; kingdom Metazoa; phylum Mollusca; class Gastropoda; order Systellommatophora; family Onchidiidae; genus Peronia; species Peronia verruculata. The sequence continues at coordinate 16,377 of JBCAUA010413304.1, read as the reverse complement.
CTTGAGAGAGGAGCAGAAGGTGATGATGAAGCAATGGCAGATGATGAGGACGAGCTAATGGAGAAAACAGCTGTCAGCTTGGCTATGGAACAACTGCTGCATGACTTCGAGCACAAAAGTCCTCCCAAAGATTCCTCAGGAGAGAATTTGCTCCAGAATTCATCAGATTCTGCTGAAAACGAGGCTTTTGTTGAGGGCCGCCTAAGTCCCAGTGCAAGCAAAACTCGCAGATTCCGCATGAAACGCCACATAAGGCGCTCAAAAGAACGCCGAATGTCCCGCTCAGATAGTGAAGCTGGAAGAACAGATCCAACAACGGACACCTCACAGCCTCGCTCATCTATTTCACGCAGTCCCAGTCTGGATGTAGAAGAGCCTCCACAACAAGACATTGTAGAATCTAACTCTTTGCCTGATAAGGAACCTAACTCCAATGCTGTAGCTGAGAATAACGTCATGGAAGCTAACTCTTCACATACCATAGAACCTAACTCCAGGCCTATTATTGATGAAAACAAGATGGAAGAAGATAAGCCAAATCTGGAGGAGAGTGGAAGCTTAAATATAGGGACAGAAACAGGTGATGACACACTTAGACATGTTCTAGAAAACATAGCAGCCATGCCTGAATTATCAGAAAATTCAGACCTTGATGATATCGTTCTGCAAAATGTGGATGACAGATTTGTCACTGACAGGCGCAAGAAGTCTGGTGTGAGATTGAAGAAAAAGATTAAAGGAAAGACACAAGATGTCAAACTGGGACTCAAAAAAGAGGGGGAAGAAGCTCCAGTGAATTCCAGTTTCTCCATTTCTACACCCACTGACTCAGAATCCTCAGTGAGTTCTCTGGAAGGAGATGATTTTGCTGGTGCCATTCTGGAGCTAGAGCCTGGAGATGATGATATCAAACCAGACCAGGCTATGCTAAAAGATTACACAACCACTATGAGTCTGGCTTTGGGAGAATCTTACTCAGATGATGCTGAGGAAGTGGTGAAGGAGGCAGAGCATGCAGATCGGGATAGAAAAACTGTCTCTGATAATGTTGTTGATAGAAATAAGGCTGTACCAGAAGCAGATCTTGATGATGAGGAGGAGATGGTCAGTGAAGAGAGAAGAGAACAGAAAACCTGTAATGATGATAGTGAGACAACAGGTAACAGCAGCATGTATGTCACACCTGACGCCAGCGTAGAGACTCATGACAGTATCATAAAGACACCTTCTCCCAAATCAGTCCCTCTCAGGCGCCCATTGCCTGTGCCAAAGTCCCAGGCACCAGTCCCACAACCCCGCAAATCTTTGCATTCACCAACATCAGAGCATAAAACTATCAAAGCTTTATCCGACAACAGCACATCCCTCAACACTCCTGACAAGGGAGAAAACAGAGAGTCATCAGGAAGTGAAATCTTCCTCTCTCCGGTGGAGAGTTTCCCAGAATCACCACTTGTAAGTAAATCCCAGGGTGCTCAGATACCATCATCAATATCATCATTATCAAATGGCACAGCATCAACAAATGAAGCAAAAGAGCCGAGTGATACATCTGCTAGTACTTCACTCACATCCAAAAGCACACCATCATCCAGTGTCAGTGTCACCAAGTCCCAAAGAAAGTTGCCAGAATTGCCCAAGCTCAATATCCCAGGCAGACAGCCACTGAGACCTACAGCTAGTGGTAAAAATGTAGAGTCACCTATCATGTGTTCATCGCCAAAGCTCAGAGATAAAACTGCATCCAAATCCACAGTGCCAGATACAAGGCAGCCAGGCAGGGCGCTACCTGTCCCAAAGTCATCTCAAGAAGATGGCAAAACTATCGTTAAAGTAAAAAAGCCTGTATCTCCCAGTGTGAGCAAATCTGTTACAAATGTTAGTCAGAGGTCTGTGTTTGCTAAACCAGCCACACCACCAGCATCTCAGCCCACCTCTAAAACCAAAGTCCCATTAGACAAAAGCAAACTCAAACTTGGCTCCTCCTCAGAACGCCAGGAATCTGATCATGAGAATGAGCGTAAAAAGAAGATATCAGCAGAAGGTATCGTGATCAACAACGGTGGAGAGGATGACATTCCATTCGCTGACGAGAGTGAAACAGATGAACAGTTTTACACACCCTGTGCACTGGAGAAAAAATCTCAACCTCTATTTCGTCTGTCACAGCAGGATGTGCCAGATGCGCGCAAAAGAATATTGCCTAATGCCCCGGCTGTCCCTAAGTCTGATCCTGCTATTTTGAGTGCCGAAAAGATCCGAGAGATTCGTAAGGCAGATATGGAAAAGGCCAAATTCCAGGCTCGAGAGAGGGCCAGGTTGAAGAGTGATGAAGAACTCGGTGTGACGGAGGTAATCAGTGGGAATCTTGTACGAACACCTCGCAAGAATGAAAAAGAAGATGTGGAGAGAAACCATTCGCGCAGTATGTCTTGTGATACTCAAAGCACCAGTGACATTCTGTCGGACAGCGATGACAACAAACTGTCACCAGCTCAGACAGCCACATCCAGTGCAACTGAGGGGGACCATCTCACCCAGCCTAAATCTAGCACAGGCAAGAAGAAGAAAGTGAAGACGCCCAAGAAAAAGAAAGATAAAAAAGATGTGAAAGGTAAAGACACTGAAAATAAAGAAAGAAAGAAATCATTATTAGGCTTAATACTGCCCACAAAAACTACAGAAAAAGGTGCAAAGGACAATATTGTACTCACCTCAGACAGCATGCCAAAGGGACATGATGACAACTCTAAAGACACACTAAAAGTACCAAAAACCAAGAAAACCAAAGTAACCAGAAACAAGATAGGATCTGTGGAAGATTTGGATAAAACACCAACAGCAGAGACCAAGAAAGACTTGGCAATATGTTCTGTGTTCCACACAGAGGCATCAAACAGACAGGCCAGACGTCAGCTGGGGATAGATGGCTCCAGGAAAACCATCCCAGTAGCTCCTAAAGCCAGTGGTGAGTTGTCTGATTTTGCTCTTTGCTATATATATTTATAAATTTATAAATATATTAATAAATATTATATATATAAAAATGATGATAAGATGATAAACTATTATTTCATTTGTGATTGCTGTGTTAGCATATTGTAAATGTGACACTTATTCAGGTATGTTTTGAAAGATTGAAGCTGTCAGACTAAAATCTGTTGGTACAAGTAACCTTCTTTCTTATAATTTTCTGTTTTTCACCATTGCATCTCATAATTTCAGAACTATATTGTAAGTGGATTATCTAGCGTGTATTATAGACAACAAGCAGGGATATCTACAGGAGTTGACTAAGTAAATTATGGCTACTTAGTTTTGCTCAGTAAAAATATGCAAGACTGCATGCACTAGTAACCTAATACTTTTCTTAGTTTGGTTGTTGATCTGAAATAAAGTAATGAATCTTTGGGCTTAGAATAAGCTATTAGGATTTTAAGTATATTGTTTTGTAACTAGCACCAACTTTATTTTCATATGAAATACTGGCACTGAAGTGCGTATTTCTTTCCTAGCTATAGTTATCTTTGACATGCTAACATTGAGTACACTTATCTGGTTCAAATGTTCAAAACAATGGAACAGTGCATTTATCTAGTTTCAAGCTAAAAGGCGGCATAAGAAAGGCAGCACATTTTTTTTTTTTTTTTTGGTTCAGAAAATTATGATCTTTAGAATATAATGAGATGTATGCAAGCAAATCAAGATTTTTTATGCATGGCCTCTTTCTCAGTTGATGAACTGTCAGATTCAGATGAGAGTCATATATCATTGTCTACAATGCAAAGACGTAGAGTAAGTATGTTGAAATTGTAGACATGATATAGAACAACCCTTCTTTGTATTTTGTGAAATATCAGATATTAGAGCTGAAAAGTAATGGAATGCTGAAAGCACTGATCTGTGATTCAGTATTTTTTCTTTATAATTTGCTTCTATAAGATAATTACATCATAGGAATAAACAGTTGATGTGTCAGCTTGAACCATATTTGGAAATCTTCCTGTAAAATTATTTGTTGTTTTGAAAAGAGATACTGTCTATCATTTCTATCCTTCTGTCTTTTTATGCTGAGATGTCTTATTGAAATATAGCTTTCTTTTCAATATTTCTGCAAGCTTTTGTGAAGTTAACTGACTTTTTATGTGAGATGTCTCTGGCTTTGGAATGCTCTCCAGGAGGAAGATTTGGATGAGAGAGTTGCTCGCAGGCTAAGGAAGATTCAGCTAAAACAACAGAAGCAGGCAGAGCAGAAACGATTGCGCATGGCACAGGAGATACAGAGACAGTTGGAGGAGGTGGAAGTCAAACAGAGAGAGCTGGAGGAGAGAGGTATCGCCGTGGAGAAAGCGTTGCGAGGAGATGGGCCAGGTACACAGCATATTGTCAGTCCGTTGTGATGGTAGTGATCAGTTTTCTCTCAGAGGATTGAAGAACTGGATTTAGCTAGAAAGTTTAGGTACATGTTTGTATAGTCACAGTTCCAACTGAATATGCAGTTGTGATTTTATGTACCTGGCATGTTAACAAGTTAATTTTTTTTTCTCTGTTTTTTTTTATTTTATTTTATTTTAAACAGAGTTTATCTTACATTTTCCTCTCTGTTCTTTTCTTTTATACACCAGGCCTTTATAGTGTCATTATGGTTTTATCAACTGATGTATAGATTTACAAAGGTACATAGCGAGGAAGATGTACCTCTGCCATTTTGGCTGGAAAGAATGGAGAGAAAAGTATAATCTTACTGGAGGGGAGGGGGGGTTTACTTGCTACTGACTAGAGCAGATGTTATAATAGCAGTAAGATATCTTGTATAATATCTGAAACTTTCTTCCGGTCTGACCAGTGACAAGGTGGAATTCCTTTTTTTCTCTACAGAAGGTGAAGATGTAGATGAAAACCAACTGATGAGTGAGTGGTTCACCTTAGTGCACGAGAAGAATGCCTTACTTCGCTATGAGTCTGAGCTGAATGTGAGGTAAGTTGGATTGACACATCGAATCAAAATCTGACTGATCCACCTAAACTTATTCTCTGGATGATCAGAAACCTGATCAGTTGTGTGCCACAGTTCAATCCTTTTTTTCTCATTTCAGTGTTCCATTCGTTGTTGTTTTTTTTTTTTTCAAATTAACAGCCACAAATGTCATGGTGATGGAGGTATGATTCACTTTGTTTTGCTGTCTTTCAGTTACCTATCAGGCTACAAAAGCTAGTCACTGAAAATGATTGTGTCATAGGCTAAAGAAATTTTGGATTTAGAAAGCAAATGGAGGGTCAGGATAAAATGTTCTGTTCAGCGTTTTTGGATTGAGTGATGTAACGATCAGTTTTGTCATTGTCTTTTGCCTTTTCTCTATTGTGTCCAGGGCTAAGGAGTTAGAGCTGGAGGATAGACAAGCAAGGTTAGAAATGAACTTCAGAGAGAGATCAAAACTACCAGGTATGTTGTCTCTGCTTTATTCCACAACTTTATATTTTTAGCTGTGGATGGTATATGTCATACTATGAAGTGGATATCAAATGAGGAATGGTCAGATGGACACTAGGATTATTGATGTAGTAACATAATTTTTTACAAACAAGAAATCAAATTAACTGGCAATTTCATTATTCAGGATTGTCAATCTTTCTCGTATCGTAGGAAAATAGACATTTTGGCTGTCACCAACTTCTTCAATTTTTATTTTTATCAGCTATCGGTGAAAATATTTCATTCCAACATCATGTTGGAAGGAAATTGCAGGAAAAATAAAGGGTGAAATATTTCCTACTGTTTCATGGAAAGAGATCAACATTCCTGATTATTTATTACTGTTGATTTAGAGACCATGAGCTCCAGTAGTTGGTAATAACAATTTATATGCATAGTATATTTGACCATTCCTTATGTTTTTCACTCATTTATTTCTCTTGGTGATCCAGTAGATAGAGAAGGTGAAACTATCATTTGTTAAGCTTTTGTTTGTGGTGGCAAAACAACAACAGAAAACAGCAACAACAACAAAACAAACCATATTATTCCAGCAAGCTCCTAATGGTAAGTCTAACTGGAATGGAAGAATAATGGAATTTTTATGAATTTTTGAGCTGGTTATGCAGTCAATTTGAGCTGGAGTGAAAAAAAGCTGTTGCAGTTTGTTTGAAATGAATTTATCTCCTCTCAGTGATGTATTTATATTTAGGCTTTCACTGTGAGATCATTTTCTAGATACTCGCAGAATATCAGGTAAATAAAACTGAATATGAGTGATTCTTTACTTTAGGATGAGGATTTGGCACTGTATGCTATATCTTGGTATTATTAAACATTGAGTTGTCATCTTGGATCATGAAAATCATAATTTGCAGTTAATATTGGGGGCAAAATATCTGTATATGATTATACAATAATCCATCTCCAGAGCGAATGAAAGATGGAAGATAATTTAAATAAACAAATAAATAGGGACATTTCAATGAATGTGATGATCATAACTAAAATAGCTTCTGTTTCTTGATTTCTCTCACAATGAACAGGATTTGTTATTTATACTGATATGGGAAGAAATGATTTAATGCCCAAGATTTTGATAGGCCATGAAAATGTGACATATTGTCAATGTAAGGTGAACCAAGTACCTTGAGTGATTGTTTATACTTAAAATCTGTGTGAAATTGTTGTCTACAATACAGTGTATACATTCTTGTGTCTTTCTCTTGCTTCTTTGACATCTAGGCATGTGTATGTGTGTTTGAAACATGAAAATGCTTGAGCATCCTTTTATTAGAGAGATGCACATTTTAAACAAACATTTGGCCACAGAATGTCATTAAGTAATAGAATGCAGTCATAGTGTCAGCATGAAATTGAAACAAAGTGGAAAAAATATCAAATGCAAAAAAAGAAAGATAAATATTTTAAGTATATTTTCCTTTGTGTAAAGAACCTGTTGCTAGCCTTTTCACTTTCAGGATTGTTGATAGGTTAGTGGTGCTATCATGTTGGTCAAAGTTTCAGATAAGAAAGGGTCAAAGTTTCAGATAAGAAAGGGAAAAGCTGATTGATACTGTTTTATGCCAGACATATGTAATTGACAACTTGGGTAGAAACAGTGATCTTATTATTGGATAATTTATGTCAAAAGTCATGAGTTCAGATATTGTATCTGTGTGTTCACACATTGCACTCTCAAAGTCCCATTTGGTGCTCTTTACCAACATCTGACATTGCCTTTTCCTGTATATTATCTGTCATTAGCCAGAGCAGGTCGACCTGACCTGAGGCATCTTATGAGTGAGTTGTCATGTGTGTTCCCTTTTCACACTCTGTCTGACAGTTGTGTGCTGCTTTGCATCTGTCCAGCTGTTTTGTTTTTGAGTTTGTCAGTCCCACAGTGAATTGTTACCACATTCTTCATTTTGATAATGCCCCAGTCATTTGACACCCAAGTGTTTGTGGCTTTTAGTAGAAGCACTTATGTGAGCATGGTTATCTTTTTTCATTTCATTATTTGTAAGTAATCGCTAGTGGTCAGCTTTTTTTTTTCTTTTAACAATATTTTTGTAAAGAAGTTGGCAATCTACTAAAGTATATGTAAATTATTTGAGTAATTGGTTACACTTCACAAATAAATCACAAAGTAAGGTAATCAAGTACTCATTGCAATAAGCTGTCAGTTAATTTCCATTTGCTGTGATATATTGTCACAAATTCACTCTTCCACACCTTTTCAACCACGACAGTTCACAAAGTAACAGGAGATACAAGAGTTCTCTGTAAGACACATAGATTCATATGTGGATGAAGTAAAGTTGTGCTGTTACAATAGTGCCATTGTACAGACAGTCATCTGATGCATAGATAATTTTGTTTCAGACATTTGTGTTTAGCCTACTCATCTGTTCTCTGCCAAGAAGAGATTGGTAGTATTTTAAATATTTTAAAATCAACACTGGTAGGTTAGTTTGGTTGATCTTAGTAGGTGCGAATACTGCAACTGCAACAGCATGATATACCTGTTGACAAAGATTCCGAAAAAAGGAAATTGTAGAGTATGGTTTTCAAAATCATTAACTCTTGTAATTTATGAGGTGTCAGTATTTGTCCATTGTGCATGTTTTATGTCCGTGCGGGAGATAGTTATAGAATCTTAAAATCTTTAATTATTGAAAACTTAAAGCTCTTTTCATGGACAGAGATGTTGCATTATGCCCAATTTTGCATTGTCTTGTTTGAGTGCAGTAGTTTGAATGGTTGGCAAATCCTAAAGGTCATAGACTTTTTTTCAGTCTTACATTATGGGTATCTTGAACAAGCTACACCATGGCATGCACCAGTAGTGCTGGCAAACACATTCTGGCTGACTTAAAATTGTGCCTGGTCTTTAGGAAATAACATATTATTATGCAAAACGATAAAAATCTAGTTGATGCTCTCATCATTGTTTCTTTGGTCACAAATTTTTATGCATTAATGCATTATAGAGAATCCTGTATAGATTTTATGGTCTTTAGATTTCTGTTTGTAGGTTCTGCATGATTCTGATTACTTTCTTAACTGTTTATAGAATTTCTTGAATAGAATGGGTTTTTTTTATTTTTATTTTGACAATTGAAATACTGGCTTGCAGATCTGCAGGTAAACGTGAAAAGGCCATTAAGGCTAACCACTTACTTAATAACATGTAACTCCAATTTGGATAATCCAGCAAAAACTACCACCATGAAGCCACAAGTGACATTTATTATATTGATACCACATAAAGTTCAGTTAGGTGATATATGTGCACTTGACATAGCGGCATAGGTCAAATATAGAAGTATTTTTTTTTTTAAAGCAATTATTTTGAAAATGTGTGTAGATTATTTGGGACTTTTAAATTATAAACACATTGAAATGCAACTGAAAAAAAAAAGAAGAAGAAGAAGAAGAAGAAAGAAATTAGCACTTTGATCCATTTATAAAGTTCAGAGATGATTTATTCCTCCCAATAATTATATCCCAGATGCATAAAGTATTTGAGGATTTGTAAAGGTATGTTGAGTACGTTACAAGATGTTTATTTAACATAACCTGGGAAATTATTATATAATCCATAATTTGTTTCAAATTTGAGAAGCCATTAACTGAGGTTTCATTTGCAGTATTAATAAGTTGATTTTAAAATTTCTGTAACCACATCTTTTAAACAAACACCAATATAGAATTTGGTTACAACTATCTTTTTTTTTTTCTTCTTTTTTTTTTTTAAGATGAATTTTTGCTGTTCGTAGATAGCTGTGCCATTCTCATAGGAATTGTTTTAGGAATGATACCTGTGTAAGGCAGCAAAGAGATGATTGCATACTAGTACTGGAGTCTGCTTGAGGGTTAAACTAATGAGTATTTAAAGGATGAGTGAGTCAAGTTTTCATATGTCTATTCTGATGAAAATTGCCAATAAATTTACACGTTTCAAAGAAATCATGGGGCAGTGTAAACTGTTTGGTTTCATGATCACTTCACCTAAAATCTGAATTCACAACTGTGGAATTGTTGTTGTGTCCGAAGTCTAATGAGTTGACAATACATTTGCAGTCTTTCCCCTGCAGTCATTATCTGGCAGTAGTCTAGCACAGTTAATATCACACCCAGTGGGCCTTAACTCATTGTGAAGTATCACTCCCAGGCAGAGCATAGGTCACCTAACATCACCACTGCCACTATACACATCTTACACAAATCTTGTGCATGAGGATTGCTTTTTGACCAGCCCTGTCCTTTCCCTTGGTCAGACACAAGGGGTGTTGAACAAGCAGTAAAAAGAAGGGGGTTGGGGGGGCTTTGCTGATCATTTGAATGAGTGATGGCAAGTAAATTTGATGAAATTATTATAAGAAATTGCACCATGAATTTTTCAAAAATTTTAATAGAGTTCCATGCAACAAAACACAAAAGGGATTGTTCCCCTTCAGGGATTGTTTCCCTTTTTACTGTGTTTGTTCAACTGGCCTTGTGTTTAGCAAAGAGAAATGAAAAGCCTGGTCAAAACAAATCGCCATTAAGCTTAAGCACCATGAATCCTTACACTGGAAGATGACTGATATACTAAATGTATTTGCTTATGAGAGACATTCAGGTCCCCTGGATGAGCATCAAGTTTCATTCAACCTACAAAAAACATTTTAATTTTTTTTTTTTTTTCTCCTCAGCATCTCTCATTGAATATTTATGTATGTTTATTTTTTTTTCCTCTCTCTTTTTTTCAATTTTAATTCCTCTCTTCTTTCTATTGAAAATGTGGCCATTTAAATTATAGATCATTCTGGGATGGGATAACTTTTATTTTTTTATCTTTTTATATATATAATGATGGTGTCAGTGGAAGAGAGAGAAGAGGCAAGTGATGTTAGGCAGTTTCACAGCTACGACAACTCCTCTTCATATATATATATATTTTGTAAATAACATTAACAATATATGACTGCATAGTCTTTCGTTTGAATGTGTGTTGCTTATCAGGTAGTAATAGCAGGTATCACAAGACAGGTAGAGTCAATTGATATTGCAGGAAATCATGAACAATTTATAACAACAACAACAGTAAAAATGACAAGATGAATACACATTACTACAATGGCTAGATGAATATACAGAACTATATGTAGCTGAGCTAAATTGTTAAATATGCCATTTCTATGGTCTTATTCTACCATTTAGTTTCAAACCTTTACATATCACTAGCCAGGGCATGTCATCAAATAGGAAATAGAGTTTGATAGTTATTTCATTTGCTGAATTATAGTAAGATGTCTCTTTTATCCTTATTTGTGTCTAATGCATAAAACAGTAATTCATCATCATGGATATTAAAATGTTCTTTGTCTGTGTTTAATTTTCTCTCCCATGACATCCACCCAGTCAAAATGGAAAACTGACAAGTTTGTTGTTTAGTTTTTTTTATGATTTTGTTTATTCCTCTAGACTTTTCTTGAGCTTAACAGCTGCTTGTTCCAGCATTTGCTACACACTACTGCAGAGCAGAGCAGGGCAGTTGCTGCTTTTTTGTTGTTGATACTATATTATATCTCGAATGGAAAGAAAATTGAACTTTTTTCCCCTTGGTTATGTCAGAAAAAAGTGGTTTCCCCTTATTGGTTGATACATCAGTACTTCTGTTCTATCCCTTGACCTTGTCAACACACCACCTGCATACAGAACTTCCACACTGAATTTCAGAAGCCTCTGTCCGAAAACTGAAACTTCAATTTCTGTATTCTCTCCCAGCTTTTTTGTTTTTGATTCTTCTTTTTCTAAGAGCTTTTATTTCCTGCACCTTTGCATGAGAACTGAACAACGCGATAATAATTCTTAATTACTGAAACATATTCATTTTAAAACATAGTTGGAGAAGCAAATTTTTTTTTTTTTTTAATAGGAACAGAATTTGTGTCCTCATTTCAAGGGTAGCATGTTATTATGTTTGGAGAGAGAAAAAAAAAAGTATGTTGCATGTAAATTGACAGGTTTCCTTTGCTGCTGAAGCTTTCAGGTGGACGTGGACAAATTTATTTCTCATTTTGCTCATTCTCTAACCCCTGACCGACCCGTTTTCTTTTTATTTGTATCTGTTTTGCATGTCAAGGAATAAACTGAACTCAGCAGTCTGTCATTTCTAATGTGGCATTCTTCAATTTGGCTAATTGATAACCATGAAAAATGGTGGTATCTAGGAAAAAATGAAACATGCATGCAAGATCTGTCTTAACATTTCCATAGTCATGGCCATTTTCCACATTTATTGTTTAAAATCTTAATCATTAAGTTCAAGAGGGTAAAGATATTTTCACTTACAAGTGCAAATCTGTGTAGATAAACTTGACCTGCTCGTTGACATCACAACCAACCATTAGTATGAGCTGCTTCTTGTAAATGTTTGCAAATTTTAAAAGGCAGATACATGTATAGTAATATGAAACAAAACAAGAATACTAATTTTGCTGCTCACAAGTGAAACCTGATCTTGCTGACATTGATCCTGGAAAGTTAAAATCATATCAAATTCTAAAATGAATTTACTTGAGCCTTTTGCTAAAATCCTTCTTATGTACCTTTCAACTTTTCCTTGGAAGAGATGATAATTTGAAATTGTGCAAATAGTTTCAGGTTATTTGTGATGGTATAACTATCAAGAATGAATATGTTTAAACTCATCAGTGACTGAACAGTATACATGAAATTGTGGCATGAACATTTTTGCTTGCATTCAGAAATTGTGATGAAACCCACAAGTCAACCACTGGTTGAACAGATTTTATGTACACTTATTTATATCCTATTTTTTCACTTGCTCCACTGTGGCGAAGTGCAATAGGACACTGATGATTTTTCATTCCTTAACAACGTCTCATATGGCAATTTTTTTTTTTTTTTCTTTCTTTACCCATGTTAAGAGTAATTTGTATACATGTAGAATGTTTCAGATTTCTGTGCATCACACACAGGGCATTGGCATACCATGCTTTATCATCGTTTTATATTTTTTATTTTTATTTTTTTTTAATTTTTTTTTTTTTTTTTGAGTCCTAAATTTACAGGATCATTTTCTCTATACCATTTGAAATGGTTGTCAATAGCTTTTTATCACATGGCAAGTTTTCATTCCCTCCTATACCCCTTCTTTATTTTCTCTTTTCATTTTCTCCCTGTTTCAGTTTTATTCCTTTCAGTTTCCTGACTCATCTACATTTTCACAGTTATGTTATAGTAATAGTATTGCCTTGAGGGGGGACACAAGTGAAAGCTCAAAAAGTGTAAATATGGCTTGTTTCAAAGTTTATGTGGAGGGTAATGATTCAACTATAACCCTACAAACATGAAACAAGAAACAAACAAACTACAGTATCAGTATTGCACAATCAGTGGTGCCCATGTTAAATTTACAAATCGGATTATAAGAAAAAAAAAAAAGGTGCAATTTTATCATCTCAAAAAGTTCAAAAGATAATTTGAAAATTCTTTTTACCTTTTGAATGGAAAAGCATACTACATTTAATGATCTATTTGGCATGTCAGTATTGGTGTAAATTTGTGAGCTATTTTGATACATTTAGAGGGACTCTTTTTTTCTTTAATATTCATTCCATAATGTTATAGGTTTTGGCTTATAACATGCAGAATTCATATTTGAGACTTCAAAATTACCTTACTGAATAGATTAATATCAGAACTGATATGTGTAAATTATTCATGGATCTATCTGTTGTAGTTTCTGAGCTTTAAGGTTATAAGATCATATATAAGGGAGCAAATTTTAATTTTTTAACATCACTGCCAAAGTCATGTTTTACATTTTGGATGCTTCAAAAACCTTTAAATTACACTGTTTATAATTCATCCAATCAAACTATTGTTCTTGAATTTAGGAATGTTGAACTATAAATATTTGAATAAAATGTAAAGATGCCAAAATTGCACCCATATTTGATTTTTCTCATCTGTGCCCCCCTTAAGTTCTTATGAAATTGCTGGTACTTAAAGTGAATCATTCATGTTGTTTAATATGATAGCTCTTTCTTCAAATTTAGAAAGAAGTCCATATATTTAGCTTACATTTCAACTTACAGTGTTCCAGTCAAATATCAATCACTCCTGTATGTCACACTAAAGTACAGTACTATCTAATACCAATTCATTTAGGATAGATCTCAATCTTTCAAGAGGAAGCCCTTCTAATAATTTTAAGCTCTGCTGAAAACTTCAGAATCCTCAGATTTTCAAATACAGATCTAAATGAAACTCACCTGTAGGAGTGAGGATTCTGTATCAAAATATTAGACTACCAGTGTACATGTATATGATTAGTGATCTGTCATATATAATTTGATTCAGGAAGGAAGTCTGTCACCGTGGTTTTGCCTGATCATTATCCTGTTCCCATTTTTATCGTCAATTTTTTATTTTATTTCATTCATCTGTTCACCCATCCATCCATATCTATTCATTCATTCATTCATTTATTAATTTTATTTGTTTTTGGCTATTCATTTACCCAGCCAAATAAATGCCATTCAGTTGTATCTCTCCGTATCAGTTTTCTTACTACTCTGTTGCCATTTACACAGATACTGCCAAGACAGAGAGTGACATTGCTGCAGAGGGACACTTGCTCGATGAATTGCTGGATGTGGTAGAACAACGTAATAATCTGGTGGCCATGCTGGAGGAGGATAGATTAAGGTGAACATCTTCAGTTGTGACCATTTTTTTTTTTTTCAGCGTAGCTTAAGCATACAAATCCTTATTCTTTTACTTTGTATAGCCGATCATCAAAGTCAAAGTGCTGATTACCAAACCATTTTGAAGACAAGTCTCTCTCCACATTATGAAAAAAAAAAAAAAATACTTAATTAAGTGCTTGAAATAAATTGTAGAGGAATAAGTCCATCATTTATGACTTATGAACTGGTTTTGGTCAGCTTCAGTCATCTATAATAGTGTTTGGTCTACCATCGTTCTTATAAAAGAAGATGTTAATTTACAGTGATACTATCATATTTTGACAAGCAAATCAGTCTGATCTCTTGATGAAAGATAATTAGCACCGGGCATTGATATTATTTTTTGTTTGTTTGTTGTTGTTTTTTTTTTAAGCAAATTAAGTCAAATATACATTTATATGAAACATCTCTTATATTCATAGCTGGCATGAAATACATTTCTTAGTAAATATAGGAATTTTATTGTAAATGTAGACAGTAAAACTGTTTTTGACACTCCATGTTTTTAACCATGCTTTTTACAAATGGACATCCCAGGGAACAAAAAGAAGACAGTGACCTGAAAGATATGATGGCTGAGAAAGGATTCCTTTTGTCTCCCATGAGCTTTGACACTCGTCGTGAGAGGCAAAAAATTGAGGCGCCATTGGCTTCAGCAGCTTTGTGATAATTTTTTTTATCTTACATATAATTCATTTGTTTCCTCTAAAATCTATCTCACATTTCTGATCATTCTCACATATTTAAAGAAGTTTATTGTCTATGCATTTTCTTAAAGGCACCAGTGGTTATGTGTGGGAACATTTGTGCTGTCAATGCTGGGCAAAATTGTAGTTCATAATTGTTCAACTCTTAGTCCTTTTTTGAGAAATATTAATTGTTAGTGAGGTAAGGAATGTATTGTTTTCTGTTGAAAAGGAATCACTAAATCTGTAGGTGAGCCCTGCGGCATCATTCTATTTTCAGTGTATAGAGCAAAGAAAAAAGCAACTAATTCATCGTAAGAGCAGTTGAAGTTGGGTTTTATTTGATTTTTTTTTTTTTTTTCATTAGAATTCACTGTTTTGTGTCGAAGAACTTGCTTAAATGCTGTAAAGTTTTGTTACATAGTTGTTAGTGTCACCACTCTCAGTTTAGAGAGATTTTTTTAATAGAGACATATCTCCCATTTTACAGAGTGCGGTTCCGATAGTCTGATACACTATCATGATTCAGTCTTACCAAATTAGAAGTATGAATCTTTTTATTAACTTATTTCAGCATCAGATTTGACCTGGTATATATACATTAAAGTAAAAAAATTGCAACTAAAAAAAAATGAAACAAATATTGTAAACACAGAATATCAGTAATCTGGTTATGTTTGAGGAAATACATTGATTCTTATTTTGATTTCATGTTAGATTCATCAATATATGAGTTATTGCTATCTCTCATGGTATATTGTGTGGTTTTGGGCAGTTTGTCGTATGCATAGAGAAATACAAACTTTGCTTACACTATAGTCTTTGCCCATTACAGGTCACAGTCTTTGTAGCTTTATCAAACTCAACAATGGTATATCATGCAGGAATCATGACTTCCGGATTCACTTTGTATGTGGGATGGATTACCAAGAAAGCAGTAGCATAACTAGTTGTATTCAACATTTTCTAACTGTCTCAGATTGCGGAATGGTGTAAGTGAAGTGAGAGTGAAAACACAGATTTCTATATATTGCCTGATAATGTCATATATATTCAGCGAGAAATATGTAGAATTCTTTTTTTTTTTCCCCAAAAGATGTGAAGGAAAGAAAGCAGTAGTGCAATACTCTTTGAATGTCTAACTTATTTTCCTGTAAACTATCTTTGGTTTTTGTTTTGAACCCTGTAACAAATTTGATGCTGTACGAGTTTGATATATATGAAGATTTGACAAAGACATCTGAAATGCATGGGCCATAGAGCTGTGTCTCTTTTCTAACAGCAGACTGGAGTTTTTTAAATCACTGTATAAATTAATTCCTCATTCTTAAAATTTAAGACAGAAAGTGAAACATGTCTGGACAAGGATCTGTAATGATCATGATATTCAGTGCGGATTATTTCAATTACCAAAATGTTTAAAAGTTATTATTTAAAGCGCGCAAAGAAA